>BMAV01023710.1:0-25027 GCA_019973955.1 Trichonephila inaurata madagascariensis
TTGTATAAATTAATTGTAAACATATATATAGTCAAGTGCTTGTAATATCATCATAACTAATCATACAATTTAGTGACATGAATTTAAACCAAGTGATCACAATTTTGCTACAGATTAACAAACCCAAATATTTACTTTACAAAAATAACGCTTGTTTTTTAAATATTTCAAATTTTAAATACATATCAAAAAATTGAAAATGTTTACGTACAAGTTTTGTACATAATATGAATTTAGAGAGTACAGAAATAAGTACAATAATATTTTTTCATAACAATATTACATAATGTAGAATGTTTTCCTCATTTGCATACAATAGAGAACATAAATTTGTTTGGTTAAAACAAACTTCCACATCTAAAAATACAATATTATTTCATAATAAAATAAATATTTCGCTTATTTTTAAAAAAGAATTCAGAACATTGGATGAATTGAAATTATGTTTATTTTATCAAGCAAACTTTGAACTTATATATATATATATATATATATATATATATATATATTGATTCCTGTGTTGTGATTGAATTATATATATTTAAATATATATATATATATATATATATATATATATATAATATATTATATATATATATATATACTATATATATATATATGTATATATATATATAGATATATATATTACTTTACTATCTATTTTATTATCTAAACTTAAGATTAAGTGATATTACTCATGCATGGTAACTCAAATAAAACCAAATTATGTAAAAATAAATTAATAATGTGCAAATTTTATATGAAGTGTAATAGAAATAAACTAAGAAGTCTAGGAAATAACACATGAATTTGAAAATATTTTGATTAAATCAAATCGATGGGAAAAAATACATATCTGTAGTTTAATAACTTTTCAAGAATTAACTATTTCCAAATTATTGTTTAACTTTAAGATGATGGATAGTTCATATCAAAGTTAACAAAACAATAAAGTGAAAGCAATGTATATGGACGAAATTTTCAGATTCTCATGTAAACTATTATTAAAATTGATAACCGTCCATTCATCACTGTTTCTTTTCAAATTACCGTTATTGGACTTTAAAATTGTTCTTGAAGTTAAAACTTGATTCATTACTTGCTTTTGAAATCCTTCAGTGTTGATAACTTCTCTTTAGAAAATGACTTTTAGATGATTATTTTCAGATTTTAATAAAATTGTGTATACACATATAGATATAATATAAAAATACCATAAAACAGTTATGGAACACGCATATTCGTATGAACTCGATTTGTCTCATCAGCACAAGAAAGTAGAAAATGGAAGTTACAAGATGGAGTAAAAAATAAGTTAAAAAAAGAGAATATTATTTTCTCTTATAGTTTATACAGTTTTCACAACAGGAATTCAAGCTCGTTCAGTTTATAAATATTTGTGACAGCTGGTGTCACTACTCCAGAAACACTGCTTACTCTCAGATATATCTGGAAGAGGGGAATGGACCTTCCAAGAGCATCCAAAATATACTTCTTGGGGTAAAATTTAGAAATCAGACAGATTAATTTTTCCGGAAAAATTCATTATTTTTCCTAAATTCATCGGCCACGTTACGGGCGCCCTATTAGAAAGAGGTCTACCAAAATGAACTAAGGGTCAACCCTTAAAAAGTCAAATATAGATATAAGAAGCAAAAGTACATCCATATATCTCACTGCAATCCTGAGACCTCAGGCAAAAAAAGAAAATATGTGCAATTTTCCTATATAAAGATATATCTTCTTAGATAATCGAACCTCCTTTCTGTACTGGTCTTTTTTTCATGCATAATAATGGGGTACGTAACGAAGTGTCATATAACGAGTCTTAAGTTCACTCTAGAAGAACGTTAATTTACAATTAATTGATAGTGATAAGATTGAATTTGGATTCACAACAGTCAATAAGAGGTCCGTGTAATGATCGTTGCCCCAGTACTGATGTGTTATCTACCCAACGTTAAATGGGTTCTTCTTGGTTAAAAAAAAGGATAAGCAAACAGCAGATTCTTGCAAAAACCGCTCATATAGACTTTTGGAAACAAAAACTTTTGAAAAATTTTGGCTAATGTGGAAACATAAAATACATGAGCAGATAAAAATCCGTATATCTTACTAGAATGGGAAAATATAAATTTTCATCGGTCATAGCGTCACTTGAAAAACCTTGATTAGGCCTTCTTTACGCTTATTATCTTTTTAAACTATGTGGTGCAGGTAAAATTATGTGTCGCATCGAAGTCCAGTAATTTACCCTTGAGACTATCCTGTTTTATGGTCACCTGTGATTCGTCCCCTAATTCCATAATCAAATTCAACAATGCTTTTTATTTTACCCGAATGTTGTAAAAGAGTGACACAGAAGTCACCACCGAGGTTTGCGAGCTAAGAGCATAAAAATTAACTTAAAGCTTTTCTTTTTCAAGCATACAAATTTAGCCCAGGGTAATTCATAAGCTGCTTTTCTTTCAAATTGATAGTTAAAATGCATCTATTTTTAAAAATCAAGTTATCAGAAAAAATTAATAAAAACTTTTAAAATTAAAATATTATTTTGTTATCCCCAATATTAAATAATAATTTTTTAAAAAAATAAATGGATAATAAATAGGCATAGTTTTTGAAAATTGTCAACAAACGTTTCAATAAAAATGCTTTGTTAATGTGATAGGAACAGTATTGAATTACTATTGAATACAGTAACAGTAATACGTAGCAGTAACTTTGTAACATCCCCACCCCCACCTTTTTAATCAAAGGTTGTTGTTTTTTCTTTTAGAATCTCTGAAATTTTTGCTTTTAATTTGTAAATGTGTAATTGAGAAAATAGTTCTTAAAATACAAAATATTCCCATTTCATTTATAACCATTTTATCCCGATTTAATATTGAAAATATTTACAATAAATGTAACGATATTTGAAAACAATTAGAGCTAGTTTTATTCAAGTATTTTCTCATAGCATTCCTTTTACTTGACGAATGTTTTAGTTGTGTCGTCCAATTGGTATAGTGGTTAGCGACGCTAACTGCGGTGCCGAATCCCGGAGAAGACATGGAAAATAGTATATAGTGCCTTTGCGACATGGGGGTACTTTAAATAGCCGTCGAGCCGCAAGACCTCTTGTGAGGTTGGTGGAAGGCCCATGACCACCCCCAGTGTGTTCTCCCTCAAAATTAGGGTGAAACCAAGCTAAATCGTTCTGTCACCTGTATGGTGCTCAAAGCTACAACTAAGCGGGCGTCCCCCTTTTACCTGATTGGGGCCTTGATCTGGCCTTTGCCGATAGGTGGCTTAATAACAACATGTTTTGTTAACCTAATTTTTTGCAAATGTCAAAAAAACCATCTAATAAATGAGAACAAATGAATGGCAAAAAAAAAATAATGAAAAATCAAGAAGAAAAATAAATAACATAAATATCAACAATCAATAATCCGTAAATTTAATGCAACAAATAGCACATTAAAATTTCTTAAGAATTTTACTACCCATTAAAAATTAAGAATAATCAAATTCTAAAAAATTTCAATTGATATGTGTGTATGCAAGGAAAGACAACTGTTATCAATATACTGGTAAGAAAAGCGTTACGAATTGGTACAACGAGGACTCACACTGACCCTTCGTTACCTGGACTCGCTGCGGTACGTCGTAGGTGTGCTCGACCATCCTTCCCCCTCCCCGGGTCCTTTGTAGACTCTGTTCGGGAGACTCGGACGAGGGGTGGTCCTGAACGTGATTCGGGATATGGGTGGTGGCGTAAGGCAGAGGATAATACAGTGGCTCTCGCTGAGAGTCATACACAGAATTACCCTTTGCCTTACCGTACGAACTCATGGAAATATCGTCAGCTCGACCTCCGGAGCCCCGTGAATCTGAAAAGTACATAAAAAAAATTTCACATCATCATTTCGTTGATTTTTAATCTACTAAACAATCATTATAATTATACTGAATATAATAACCGGCAAAGAAGTTTCATCGTGCAAGATAATAGATGCATGATTAAATTAATGCATTTTTTTTAAAAAAATAAGACTTTTTACTATCTGAATTCATGAATAATTTAGATAATTCTTTTTTTTTCCTCCCGAAATTGTTCAAACTTTTTTTATTTTACGTCTGTATATTTTTTAATGTTGAATTGAATATTAAGCTTCATTTTCCAAAAAAGAATTTTATGAAAAAAGAATTAATAATGGTATAATTTGGATGCATGTAAATTAAGTTATGTAACAAATCAGAATAAACAAGTTTAAAATTAATGGAACGTTTTTATTACATCATAATACGACTTATCTACTCTGACAAAAACGACTTTGCTTACTTTTAATTTTAACATTCTTTTAAGCAAAACGTTGAACTCTGTCAATACAATTGTTTTTATACTTTTTCTTATTGATTTTAAAATAAGTAAATATTCCTATACATTGCAGTCTTTGAGTTACAAATTTTTTATATAAAATTGAAGGGTTTTCTTTACTTTCTTACGCATATATCTGTGAGTGCTATGTGAATAAAAATATATTTGCACAAGACCTCAATTCTAGTTTATTATAGCGGCTACAAAATACAATACACATACACTATTCAATAATATTATTCCCTGTATAGTATAGTAATAAATTCTTTAATTACAGTTAATGTTATGATTATATAAAAGTATGTATTAGCTTTGAGATAATAAATATTTATTAAGTTCACCTATTTGTTGAAACTAGATGGGTGCCTAATGGTGGACCAACTCCCAATGTACAAATTATACAACTGTTCATACTAATTGCTCAAACTGTAAAACTGCAATTTACATATTTACATGTATTACTCCTTATTTTTACTAACCATACCTTATGTATAAATAAATTTATTGACACTTTTTACACACACACACACACACACACATATATATATATATATATATATATATATATATATTATATATATATATATATATATATATATATATATATATATATATATATATATATATATATATATATAGCCAATTCTCTACTAACAAGAGATAACACCCAAACAATAACATTCGCAAAAACAAAATAGACAGCAGGAAAAATCACACAATGAAGGACAAAAGTAATCGAGATAATAAATATAAAAAGGATGCTGCAGTGTTTATATACAGAGAGAAAAATTTTTTATTGATGTTCAAATAACTTATTTCTAAGAGTTGACGCCCTGGTAAAATTAATTTGATTATAATTCAGTTTTTGACGTATTTATTTTTTTTTTTTATTTATTTTTTTTTTTTTTGTTTTTGTTTTCAAAATGAATTAGCTTTGTTCTAAATGGTTTATGCTTTACAAATGTAACATCGTTCAAAAGTCAAGATTTTTAAGATTTTTTTCTTATATTTAAGCATTACAATTCTTTGATGAGTCTACATTGTGAATTAAATTAAAAGTACATATTTTTCTCTGGTTATTCGAGTTTTTTCCCTTTTCTACTAGGCCCTAAGACAAATCTGTTAAATCTGGCTCTTTCGTAGATTTAGTTTTCTACTGAAATATATTAGCGTGCCGAAATTTACATTTTGATTAGAGATGATTAAGTTGTCGTGGTCGAAAAACTAAAAAGGTTTGTTCGTATCACACCCATTCGACATGTTTCTCGTACACCCAAAAAATGCAAGAGGGTTTTAAATATCAAGTTTTTATATACAGTGAAGAACAGGGGAAAACGCATTATAAAAAATACAGTCACGTGTTTAGGCAAAGGGATTAACTAGTTATTTATAGAAATTACATCATTGTTTAGGGCCGGGATGGGCATTAAGTCGATCGCGATCGACCAGTGGACTACCAAAACAATTTGGGGTGACCACCTTTACTAAGACCTAAGACACGCATACAAAAAGAAACATGTTTATGGAGCATCGATGCCAGCTAGAATGGAAAATCGATGCAAAACAAATGATACGATGAACGTGTAGACGATATATGTATTTTCATTAGAAGCGCCCCGCGTATGATGATAACATATTCACTGCCACTGTTGCTGAAAAAAGTGATCACTGCAGTGCCAGCCTTTCCACACACGCCAATTAAAGAGAAGAATAAATGTTGATGATCAGTTCTTCCCGAAATAGCACGGGATTGCCTATTGAGACTCATCCCACACCCCGCGCTTCCATGGATTCAGGTTTTCCTTTTAATATCATATCCCGCGCAATGGCGCGAGACTCGGCAGCGAATAAATTAAGTACATATGACGGTTTCGGATACATCCGTTCACATATGTTACCTGCTTGCTGCATTGAATACGTCCACACATTACGGTCTGGCAGCTGCTCATAGTTGCACAAGTATTCAACTTGATAATTTTGTGTTATTTGTGTTTTTGTAGTAAAAATAGCAATCTGTCACTTTTTAAAACAGGAATACGTCAAAAACAAGTATTCAGAAAAATATGCATACAGTTTTAATGTATAATGGCCGCATCTACACCACTGGGTAGATCGCAACACCTTAAAAATAATTGAAGTAGCTCGTACCCAGAAAAAGTCTGCCCACCCTAGGTTTAGGGAATATTAATCCCGTTTTCTTAAGACGCATAAAAACAATTAATTATCTTATATTTCTTGGAACCCCCAATAAATCTATCAAATCTGAAGGTCTAAAGAATCAGTATTATACAAACACAACGTTTTTAATGCTTTAGAAAAAATTCATTGAGATGCGTTACGAAATAGGGTATTAGGATTTATGAATTAAATGTTACAAATAAAGGAGATTTGGATTATGGTACCCTAAAAATTTTTGGGTTTTAATATATATATATGCCCTCCAGGCCTGCTGGAAAAATGGGGGGAGGGCATCATCTCTATAATAACGTTTTTTTTTTTTGCTTCAATCACATAAATCAACATGGCGGCCCTTTGGCGCGCAACCGGTAGAACGGTTACAACACTTCCGAAAAAGAGTTACCAGCTAAGCCTTTTCGGGGTGTGCGTTCTTCTTTGTCAGCACTCGCTCCACCTTTAAAAAAACATTTACCCACAAATACTTACGCGATGGTAAAGATTTTGCTTTTTTAATTTATTACTTACTTAATTTTGAAGCTAAACTTTTTAAACCGGGCGTATATATATATATATATATATATATAATATATATATATATATATATATATATATATATATATATATATATATATATATAAAAAAAACAAAAACAATTAAATTTGATTTCAAAAAGGGGTTTTTTTCACTTTTATCAAAATTTTTTTATAAGCGGAGCAATATAATAAATTACACTGCAAAGTTTTTTTTTTTTATGACGTATTAATGCTCAGTGGCCATAACATAAATATTTCAAGAAAATAAAAAATTTACGAAAAGAATTCTCACTATATAGTGTCTGCCTGTCATCTTTTCTGGTGCACAAACAGCCAAGATTAAATCTAGCAAAAGTAAAAGGAACAATGTACACTAAATAAATTTTAAATCTCTGTGTTGTTCAACATCCTTTCGTTTCACGATTCCCTCGAGACCAGACTAAATGATTTGCTCTGCAACTCGTTGAAGTTTCACACACTCATGAATTTATTCCAAATCTAGGAAAACAAATCTTCACTGGGGAAAAGGTTTGTTGAGTTGAAGCAGAAAAAGTTATTAATAAGATATTACGTCTGGATTTACTGAAACTTTACACAAATCCCCTCGCGTATAAATATATGTTATTAAATCCTCACAGTAAAAATGCAATGAAAACTGGCCCAAAAAAAAATAATGCATTAAAAATCGATTTTACATATTTGTTATTCATAATTAGATTCTTAAAGTAGTATTTGATACCTTGCTACGTTACTGTTTATTAAAAAGATGGGATTTAATAATCCTTAGGGATCGAATTAATATTTTCGTATACAAGACTTTAATATTGTCTTTTATGTCACAGATTAAGTTTACTATGTGAAACTATCCAATCATCAAGTGCTGTAATCCAAATATTCATGCTATTTTTCTTTCATTGTTCTGAAGACTTAGGTTTACTCTGATATTTCAACGAACATTTTTATTTTAAATTTTCTTAATCCTGTTAAGATATACTAGAGCGGGCTTCAAATATTTATAAATTTTAAAATTCTTATAAATACACGCTTAGATTAAAGAAATTGAGATTTTAATATAAAATTAGAAGCTAAATCACGACATAAAAGTGTTTAAGTTAGAAATGAAAATTTTTTTCATTTTGTATTAAAAGTTTTGAAATTATATTTTAGATTTTGGTTAAAGGCTGCTAAAACAATTTTGTTAAATTACGCTAAACTCTTTTTCTATTGGCAGATGTTAAAAACTTGTCAGTACATTTGTTTTTATTTCTTTTTTTTTTCCGTGATTGTCGACATTTGCAAATTCATAGCCATCTTTAATTCATATAGGTGGAATTAGTAGCAAATATTAATCATATTTTGCACGTAACATATGTAGTAGCACTCATTTATAATATATAACCCCGTAAAGTTTATTAATTTTAATTCCGTACAAGAGACTTTCATTGGTAAACGAATTTTCATGTTCACTTCTGCTGAATGTTACATTAAATTAAGACCAAATATGATTTTGTGTAACGCAGTACTTCCCCAAACTTTCAATCATAATTTTTTACCGCCCCCCCATACAAATATCAATGCAGAAAATTCCCAAAAACCCCTATACTTGGGGGCCCAAAGCGACTTCACCTCTTAAGTGCAACCGGCGTTTTATATATATCTCCTCAACCGGTACGTTTTAAAATTTCCCCCGGGCGCATATATACGTCTTTCTGAAATACGATTTTTTTTCTTTACTGCTATCCATAAAAATTATTCACAGAAGGCTTTGGAATGCAATAAAAGGGCTCAATAAAAAAGGGCTTTTGGGATTGTTCCCGGGAAAGGGTTTACTTATATATCAAAAATTTCTTATCTATTCATTTTTTTCCCCACCTCCCCAAAATATCCCCTTTCCCGCTTGCATTGGGGGAAACGGGTTTTGTAACTTTTAATCACAGTAAAAGAATTTTTACAAACCGTAGAAATTCTTAAGATAAATGTTAATTTTTGTATATAATTTTATCTATGACAAGTCCAAGGGGTCACTGGTAACTATTAATCTTGCATTTTTTTAAATTGGTAAATTTTTTAAATTTAAAAAATAACCCTTTTCCGTACTGATACTTTTTTTAAGTGTATTATATCAGTGTAAACGTTTTAATTTTATTTTTTATTATGTCAGAATGAATTTTGTTTACTTTCAGCAGATTAATAATATTTTTTTAAATAATATTTTGTTTTCGACTTTTTAATATGCTCGTGCCCCCTTCGAAGAGTTATCGAGCTCCTCTAGGGGGCGCGCTCCACAGTTTGAGAAACACTGTTGTAACGGCTTTCTATTACAATTCTCTAGGGAAGCGGTTGTTAAACATTGGTTGCGACTCCACTATATGTATTCTCACGAACTCCCAAGATTGTGAACACCCCTCCCCGATTTAATATTCTGGATCAAAATACAAGTTCTAGTAGAAATTTTTCATTGGGGACTATTTAGTAATCTGGCTAGAATGGCACGCCTTTCAATTTTTCCATGAAGCCTTTCAGAGTCAAATCTCAACATTACATGAATGATCACGCGAGCCCCCTAGAAAGACACTGTGGACACCGGGGGGGCGTGGACTACAGTTTAAGAACCACTGCTCTAGTAAGAATTTTTTTTTAAATCATTATTATTTATTTTGAATCCTTTGAAATTTCACGCTATTCCTTTTTACTTTAAGTTAACCATTTGCCGTTCAAAGGAAATACAAAATTAACTCTCTCTGCAGCCTTGGTTCTCAAAATTTTCCTTGTCTTCAAAATTTTAGGGGGAGCTAACTTAAAACTGAATCGTCTATCGGATCCATACAATTAGCATGAGTATTTTCGTTTTTTCGCTGCTGTCGTTATGTTTGATGACTTGTTTTTGTTACCGTATTATGGTGTAAAGTGTCTTTTTCAAAGATTCTTATCATCAATACATGAAAGGGGGATCAACACGTCTTCCTTATTCCTAATAGATATGACTCGATTACATCTAAAATAATAAAAAGGATTTAACCCTTAAGCGGTTTGATCGTACAACGCACGGGCTACCGAAAGTTGGTCGCAACTGGCTTGCCCATATGCCGTACGGTCAATGATATTTTCACTTATTTTTAACTTTTATGATGTATTATTTTGTGTTATTTTTTGAAAAAGTAATGCAGTTTGTCCATGAAGCTAAAATACTTTTCGTCCGACAGTTTATTTATTTTTATTTATTTATTTATTTGTGATAAAGGCGGGAATTAGTATAATGTTTAGTTACAAACAATAAAAATGTGACTTTTTTTAAGTATTTTGCATTTTAAAAAAATGAAGGCTTAAGGTATCCAACTAGTTGCGACAACTTTTTTTTGAAAAAATAAAGATATGGGGATGTTTTTTTTTTTTTTTGTGTGTGATTTTTAGGTTTATTTAGCATATTTTAAGCAAAAAATCGTTACATTGAAAAAAGAAAAAAAAAGTTATTATTATTAAAATGAGAAAAACTGTTAAAAATGTACAAAAAATTACATAAACGGGGCCCGCTCTGTAGAAAAATTTTGTTACCAAATTCTCAATTTTTCAATCTTAATGTGTTACTTTGTTATTCATGTTTGAAATGACCTTCAGGATAAGAGATATTTTAATTTTTACAAAAACTAGAGCCCTCTATCTTAGTAACTATATGAAATTGCTTAAAAAAACAGGGATTATATTCACATAAAGGACTGTAAATTTTGAAATAATATAGTGATTGGTAAATCTGAAAAACAAAATACTTCTACTGTTATACAAAACATTTACAAAAGTTTCATTAAATTATTTTCAAAACTTTTGAGCAATCGCTGTCGCGTTTGAGTTTTCGAAAAACACATTTCGAGTAAAACGCATTTTAAAGTTTGACATCTTGTGTAAAGTTATGGCATCTTATTTAGTTAAAACATTTGTAGTTTTTGTTCTACTGAATGGAAAACAAAAAGCCTGGTATTTTTATTAAGCTAATGAGATGGTCTATAAAATAAAATCATAAAACAAATTTGTCAATTTTTGAAAAAAATCATGATTTTAGGGCAGTCGAATAACTTAAGGAGTTGATTCTATTGTTTATAAATTTCACACTCTAAACATGTATATGGGGCACTGGAAACCAATCTCGAAATGTTTAACCTTGTTCACGTAACAAAGATGATATCTAAACAAGACCGAAATCTCAAATTTCCATACTACACTATAGTGAGAAATTGGAGCCTCAACAAATTTCACGAACCTCGATTCCTGTATACAGTGGATCTTCAGTGGTACCTGAACTCAAATCCATGACTTGACAGAAACAATACAGGCTACGAGTTCAAGACCATGACCCCTGAATAACTACAGCCGCATGGTATTCAAGGAACCTATAACTTTTCATACATAAGAAGGATATCTAAAAAGTATCCCACCCTGAACTTTTTGCAAGTGATAGTGATGCCAGGATGGCATTTTTGCACATAGAAAAGAGGCATACGTCTGAACACTTTTACTCCTGAGTGTGCCAGGAGCTATATCAGGGACTCCTTGTCAAACTCTGTTTTAAAAGTTCATTGGATTTTTATTCCTCTCAAGATGAGTTAAAGAGATAAGCAAAGATACTCCATCAAATTTTGTCAAAAACTTAATGGTTCTTTAACTATGAGACTTTTTAAAATTCAGCAGGTATTCGGAAACAAGACGTTATGTGCGTAACATAAATGAAATAGTTTAATCAATTCCAAATGTCTGCACATCAATGAAAGTGACCAGCTTCGTGGGTAGGCCATAAACAGCTTGGAATGCAGCTGTTATTGAGCAGATGGAACATCCGGCAAAAGGAGATTTTTGCTTGATTATCTAGAGATTTCTGAAATTGGGATAAGTAAAGATTCCGCATATGCAATTTACGCGATGTTTTGAACATGCTCAAAGTCGCTGGAAAATTTTTGTTCAAACTGCTGTCAGTGGAACAAAAAGATCGTTGCCTTTAAGGTGAAACATTAAATTCTATAGTTGTTAACTTCCTACTCCCGAGACCTGTATCCTTCAACTTCCAGTTGTTTCAAAATTGAAAATGGCATTGAAAGTATCCCATTTTGAGATTGAGATGAGATCTCAAAGAACGCAATGGAATAGATGAACATCATTCCAGAAGAGACCATGCAGAACGCGATATAATAGATGAACATCATTCCAGAAGAGACCATGCAGAACGCAATATAGTAGATGAACATCGTTCCAGAAGAGATCTCGCAGAACGCAATGGAATAGATGAACATCATTCCAGAAGAGATCATACAGAACGCGATATAGTAGATTAATATCATTCCAAAAGAAACCTTGAAGAAAAAATGTTTTGGATAGTGACAACTAGAGTGGACTCAAGAATAGGGAGACGCAAAAGGCCGACTTAAGCAGAATTTCATTTAAGTAATATATTTATCTAGCCTAAGATTGGATATTTTTTGTCGGCCCTCATATATAGAGAGCCGCTAAGATATGTAATGATTTTACTTTAAAGAATTTTAGAACGAATCATTCAATTATTATTAAAATTAATATTTTATTAGTTTGACTTGAATTTTTGAATGTATTTATTACATACATTTGATTCCATTTAGTTGTTAAAAAAATGTAGTATTCATCCCATTTTAATAAAGCTGTATCCGAATTAATACATGACTTATTTGCTTAAGTAGTCAGTCGCACACCAATATGGTCTGCAAGGTTATTAATAGACAAAATATTGACAATTTTGCGATATTTTGGAAGTGAAACTTTTTTGCGCTCGAGAGTGAAAGAAAAATTTGCCCAGTTTTGCGTAACAGTGAAAAAGCGAACGGGAATAGTCTCCCTCCCTCATCCCCCCGAATCGTCACCATGATGACAGGATAGCAAGTTGGGAGGAAAGGGGGAGCGGGGACACCACGTGACTGGCGTCATATCCGTGAAAAAGTTGCATGATTGCTCACTTCTCCGATTGGTCAACTTGCCCACCTTCCTATTGGGGGTCCTTTTCCCCCAGACCCGGGAACATCTATCAACGGTTGTATGAGATGCAGTGACATAACAGTATAGAACAAGGTTGCCAAACTTTTTTGCCTCATAGACCCCTTGACAGGTTTTTCAGTTTGGCGTAGACCCCCTACTTACGTAATATTAAATTTTTCCAAATTCATCAACTTAAATGTGTTTTTGACAACAGGTATATAGCTATTTACTTTATAAGATTACAATTTTTAACTGCAGTGAAGTATAGAGTGTTTAAACCTTAAGAAAACACATGCTAATTAATTATATTAAAATTTAATTAACGCATAAAATAAGGGTTACATAAAATAACTGAGCAACAAACAAATGCTTTTAGTGGAAGGGATGAATCTGGGAACGCAATAACAAATTTTCAACGTTTGGCATCAATCTTATCAGGTTTTAACCCTAAATATCTCATCGGTTAATAGTGTCCAGTATTTTCTTCTTTCTTTTTGTTTTGGAGATTGGCAAGCGCACTGAAACTCCTTCTCAATCGAAAAAACAATTAAAAACTTTATCAAGATATTCCATAATATGGAATAAATAACAGGTATACCTTTTAAGAGCCAAAATTGCTGACATCGTTCAAAAACTTTCCTTTAAGATCTTCGTTAGTGCATATTCCTAGTGCTTAATTCTTTTAAACTGCCATTTTTTTTTTTAAAGTGACCATATGAATTCATTGCTTACTGTGGTATTTAGTCAAAACATTCTCAAACCTAATTTCAAAATCTAAAAAAAGAGCATTTAAATGTTGTCGACGTCTAAAATTATACTCCTTTAGCTTAATTCTGTCAAAAAAGGCTGAAATGGGGTCGTTGTTTTAATAAAATTGATGCTGTCGCCTTGTAACTGCAAATTAACCCCAATAAGTTTAGTAAATAAATCTGATAAGTAGATATGTCTAGTTTCTTCTGCATTAAATTTCCTTTCAATATTAGTCACGATCGGGTTTTAAATGACCCATATCGTAGCCCCCTATTAACTCATGGGCCCCTAATTATTTTTCGCTCCCATGGACCGTTGAAGGTCGTCATAGTCCCCTTAATTAACCACGGGAATCACTGGTGTAAACAAAATTCCCTTCCGCAAAAGCGTTTTTTTTGAAATATTTTTTAGGTTGTTTGTACATGCGAGTTTCGGCACAAATTTTTTTTTGTCTTTTTTTTTGGGTTGAATTATTATATTAGTTCATATAATGCCAAAATAAATGACAAAAGAAAAAAAGAGTTTGGAAAGAAAAAAAAAAAACAGCAGCAAGCCCCTTGAAAAAAAAAAAAAAAAAAAACCCCACAGAAAAATATTAAAATTCATAAGTTCGTCAGGAAATGAGAAATGAGACAAAAAAAACACTGCAAAAATCTCTTAATGTTCATTTAAAGGGGAAGGAATGCTATTGAGACTCTCTAATGACAGCAAGTTTAATACGGACTTGTGAACCACCCTGTGTAACTACAGAGCCCCCCAAAAGTCTATGTGTGTTGGAACTGATGCATGTAAATCAATAAAAAATTTTTGGCTTACGTTACAAAAAAGTTTCCCCAAAAAGGGTGCTCACAAAGTTTTTTCAAAGGATTCGGAAAATCAAAAATGGGGCGTTCAATTTATGATAATTATGGTTTAGAAATGATTTAAACGTCTGTTTAGCACAAAAATATTTTAGGGGAAAATTTAGAACCTTTAAAACATGCTACAATTCAAAAGTTTAAATAGGAAAAGTATACAAATTTATCAAAATAAAATGGTTTTATATCCAAAAACCAGGACATCTTTCTACTTTGGGTTTTGGGTATCAGAAAGATTCATTTGCCGCGAATACCTTTTATGCAAATTAGGCGATTGAGTGTACTGGCCATTTTGAATATTGGGTAAATAATAAAGTTTCAACGTCCCCAAAAGAAGTTTCACTCTATCGCGGGGTTCCCCCACCTTTTTTTTAAATTTGATAACTATTTGAACTTGGAAGTAGTCATTGAATATCTCTACCGTATTTCATTTATAAATTCATTTCAAGAAAATTATCTGAGTTACCGGTATTAAAAAACAAAATTGAATTTTTTTATACCTTCATGCTTACATGCTTTTAAGTTAAAAGTTCTTTATGCAGAGATTAAGTGAAAAGGGGACAATTCACGTTGCTCGTTTTTCATATAACAGTTGAAAATAATTTATAGCTTCAACTGATTAGTTTGAAATTTGGGAAACTTGTCTAAGTTGTGTGAATAAAAAATTTTATTACAATATTTAATAATTTTAAAAATATCTCACCTGTGCTTATTTGTTTCTAAAAAAAAAAATCCTTAAATTTTAGCACAACAAAGATTTCCAAAACCTGAGTCAGAAACAAAAATTTTAAATCCAAATCCTACATCTGAGATATTCATTTTTCAGAAAAAATGAGAGCAATGTATTATCATATACATTCTTCCAATGAATTTTTTGACATAATCCACTTTTAAAGAATAAATTTTAAAATTTAAAAGAAAGGATTTTTTTTAAAAGAAATATAAATTCAAAATCTTGTGATTTTTTTTTGAGTTTTTAACAAAGATCCTAACAAAAAGATTTTTTTTCTTTAATTTTTTGTTTATTATTTTTCCAAAAAAGAAATGTAAAATGAAAAAACCCAATTTAAATGTTTTTTTGTAAAACAAAATTAAAAAAGGGGGAAAACCAAATTTGTATATTATGTAACTGCCTATTTAGCTATTGCTAAAGCGGGTTCGAGTAATTATAGGCTATTAACTCGAAGAAAAATGAAATAATTCTAGCTATTAATAATAAAGCAACTTCTCGTTTTAAGGTCTTAAAATGAATTAATTGTATCCTTTTCAAAAGATTTCGAAGTCAAATGTTAAACGTATTTTATTTTGGGATGATAAATAACAAATGGTGGTTTGGAAAGAAAACACATAAACCGAAATGTATTAAACAGAATGATTAAGCATAAAACTCACTTTTTCAGAAATAAGCGTTTGAAAATCTTATAAAAATATAGTTTGGTCTACTAACATGTGATCACTATTAAACAATACATTTAAAAATTGCACATTTCCGATAAAGTTTAACAAAACAATTTTTTGAAATATAGTCTTGTCTACAGAGTGTAATAGCCCATAAACATTTATTGTCTTTTCCTACATGAATACCACCATAGATTTCATTAAAAAGAAAATTTTAAAGCCAATAGATGTTAAACACTGATATTTCAACTGTAGGATAAATCATTCTTAATTTAAGAAAGAATGCTCGAGTTTTAAAATTTTTTTTTTAAATTTAGTTATTGAAAACTAAATGTTTTGACTATTTTCAGTATAGTGATTTTTAGAGTACTTTTAAGGTGTATCAATGTGATTAGCAAATATCTTTAGTTTAAAAAAAGAACTACCATTAAAGAGAAAATCATTTATAATGAAAGCCCATATTATTAAACTACACCTAGTTTTAAGGAAGTAACTATTAAAACTCCTAAAATTTAAAAGGAAAATCCAAAGTCTATTTTGTAAAAAAAAATTTTTTATTAAAAGTCTCGATTTGAGACAAATAAATTTTTATTAAACTTTGGGATTAAAAATTGAAACTTTTTTAAGAAGTTTTCCTCCTTTTCTCAACTTATGATAGTTTTCAAAACGATATATTTAGAAAATGAAGTATTTTATTTCTTACCACACACAAAAAATGTTCTTTTAGAAAAATAATACCCATTAAAGGGTTAAGTTATTTTTAACGATACGAAATAATAGATTTAAAAACAAGAAAAAAAAAGGATAATAAAATTTATTATGTCTTGTTGTTTTTAAATGTGAAACTTAAAATTTACATTACAAAAAGGTTCTTTTCATCGTAAAGAATTTTACCTTTGCATTTAATGTAATAATTGACATGTAGCATGTTTTGTTTTTTTTTTTTTTATTTTAAAATAGCATAGTTATATTTCTACTGTTGTATAATTATTATTATGCCATTACTATAACTACAGTAATAATTTGATATCAGTAATATAATAGTTGACATATATCAAGCTCTTTTTTTAATTTACACAATAGTGTATACATATAGCTAAACTATTTTAATATTAGTATTATGTTATTACTATAGTGTATATAACTATTACTTAGAATTATATTATTTATGTGATCAATAGCCATCTTTTCCATTTGGGAAAATTATGTTGTTTATCACTTCTATCTTGCTGAAAATATTTTTTCAAGTCGACAACTAAATGTATCGTATTTTTTAGGAACATAAATATAAAAGTTATAAATACTTTTTAAAAAACCCACGAAAAAAGTTTCACAGATTTAAAAAAAGGGAAAATTTTTAATAAATTCAAGCAACAGAATTTATGAACATTTATTTCTCAGCATTTCTCAACACGTCTGAAACTTCTAAGCTGTAATAGGTAAACAAACCAGTTCACAAGTTTGACAACACAAGGCTGACTATAAATCTCATGTTAACAAATGCATTTTGGGATTATACAAACGAACCAACTATCAATCTTTCAAAGACTTATTAAATTCTACAAGGCTCCAATGCAAAGTGCAGCACTTTGTCTCCTACGAATACTCCAGACAACACCCAGAGAATTAAATTCCTAACATAGTTCAGATTATTCTACAGACCTGTTTAATATAAGTATCATTACTTGATGCTAAAGCTTTTAAAAGCTTACCTGGATGTTTTAATTAGGAATTTTAAGCCGATTGAATAATTGTACGTCGCAATTTATATAATATATTCGTCTCTTTACTATGTTATATTCAAACACATACATAATATTCCATACGGCTCGGGTAAAATTAATTTCTACATAAACGTATACATTTCCTAAGGCAAATTTTTTTTCAAATAGTAGTATTGAATAGTTTTAAAGTAGCTATATATGCAATAGTGATAATGCATATAAAGCAGCACTCCGTAAAAAAAAAAAAAAACAAGCCCTTTTGAAAACACGGAAATTCATTAATGGGGTTGATTACAGATTTAAAGAGCAATGTTGAAGCAATATTAATGAATATCTAGTACATGCATGAATAAAAGCTAGAAGTAAATTTAACATGCCCCGAATCTTCCCCCGAACCGTTCTAAAAGGGAAAATTTTTGGGTATAACATGAAAGAAGTTTTTGATCACTTTGCTAGAAAAAAATTCAAAGTTATACCCAGGGGTTTTGAAATTGATCTAAAAAGGGGAACGGATCAATGTGCCATTTTTTTTAAAAAAGGTTTTAATAGGGAATAATTTTACTTTGATTATTGGGAAAATAATAAAAATAAATACAAACAAAACGAAACTCTTTTTTAAAAAAAAAACTTTTTTTTTTAAAATAGTTCTAAATCTTTAATTATACATTTCACATTAAAGTAACATTAGTGGACTTCTATTGTTGCAGATTTTGTGTGTGGATCGACTAATATATTATATTGGGATTGTAAATGTTATTTTTTAGTAGAATGCATGCTGTTGGAGTCGTCTCCCAAACGGTTTTGTAATTAATTAATCTTACTATGGTTCATTTTTTTGACAAGAGGGTTTGTGAGTTTCAAAATCCCGTTTTAAGACGATTTTCTGCATACCACTATTCAGAACATAAAACACCCCACCACTTTGTCGCCTTTACTAAATCATGCCATGTTTCTGGGTCCACCAATTTTGAAATTCTCTGTTACACACTATCTTGCCCTTTTGTTCTTTTTCGAATATATGTTGTTGTAACTTTAAAAAATCTTAAATGAACACATATAAACATTAAAATGGTTGTGTGAATGAAATTGACTATAAAAATGCGGAACAAATTTTTTACCATAACAATTGTAGTCTTACAGCGTAACTAAGGCAAAACAATAACAAACGATTGTGCTCTCTGTGACCAATCACTCGCTGTTGTTTGTAATACTTCATAGTAAATTTTGAAATAAAATGCAAATCATTTTGATCACTGGCGTGCCAAAATTATTGTGTACGTGACATCAATGACACGCGTGCCACTGTTTCGCCATCCCGATCTAGAATATGAACAAACTGATAATTAAATATGATTGTTTTTGCAGATGTGGCAAATAGTTAACCTTTTGAAGGAACTTTTATGATTCTCCAGATATTAATTGCATGATTTTTTTAAAACATTGTAATGATTAAAGGTTTTCAAACTGTTTTTGGAACTTTTTCGGGAATTACTTTGTGTTGTACTGGCTATGAGACAACGTAACTCATTCAGAGTTCGAATAAATAGTTTCGGGGTTTTCGGATCGTCCAAGGTACAAGCTGTTTGATTATGAAATTTGTTTTACCTTTTCTGCATCTAACACATATTGCTTCACAAAGAAAACAAATGACAATTTGATTTAGTAAATCTGATCACTAAATACCAAATTTTGATTCCTTGCATTCCTTTCAATTCTTTGGATTGGCAACAAAACTGAAAATTCTATGTAATAAGAAAATAAAAATGTGATACAACTATGTATGATTTTTTTTTATTTATATTTGCCCAAGGAAAAAAAATGGCTGGATAAAATCCAAATCGAACAATTTTTGCAGCATTATGATGATTCGGGACTGCGGAGTTTAGATGATAAACAATAATATTTAGGACAATCGAGGAATAACTGGCAATACACCATGGTATCAGTTTTCAATAAGTTTTTAGTAGCTTATAGTTGCAAGAATTTTGGGCTTATAGTTATTTATCTGATATCACTTCATTTCATACAAAAAAAACTTAAGATCAAAGTGAACTTAAAAGGATCCAATATTTATCTAAAAAGATAAATTTAGGTATGAAAAAAGAATCGAGTCTTACAATAGTCGCATATGATGTGTAACATCTGACATGTTATCGTGGTAAATACGTAATATTAACTTTTTTCCTCAAAAAAATTTGTATAGATATATATATATCGCGCGCGCGCCGGTATGATTGGAAATAATTTTTTCTCTATCGAATAATTATATCTTTAATGAAAATTGTATTTAATTAACATCAAGAGTAATACAATATTTTATCAAAAATAATTATTCTTGTTCAATTTGGGGAAGAGCGGAGACAATAGACTTATGATAATTAAAATAGGGCACATATACTTGTGATTTCAAAGTATTTAAAAACCGTTGAAAAACAGCGTCCATAACAGTACCACTGTTAGTAGTTGAAACATTTTGATTTGTGTTCATTTTGAACTTAAGTTTATCATTCATAAAAGCTATGAACAGCTCAGCTTTTGGCAAACTGAAGTTAAAGTTAAAATCACCACTCAAAATCAGGGGAAGCGATTGATAATTTTTTTAAAAGAGTAGAATGGTAAAAGTACAAAATGCAGGAAATCTTTAATTTTTTTTAAACGTTTGATTCAAAGAAATGCATATGACCACCAAAATCACCGTTTGTCCTTTTTCAAATAAACATTCTGCCGAACTTATGTCCCCCAATATCGTGACTAACGGATTTAGAGTCAAAAGCTCGAGTGCTTGATGGCTACTAGAGTTGGACACCCATGCGAGGGTAGCGAAAAGACACAGCCACTCACTCTCATTTGTCAAATCAAGTAGCGCACGCTTACGTCACATCCTGTTACACACATCCGTCCCTTTTTACGAAATCACTCCCACAAATATCCAGCAACCGAGAGGAAAGATGTTGCACATCAAAAATTAGAAAAACCGAAAGCGAGTCTTTAATCTACCAGTTTAAATTGCTCAAAATCTGTCACTTCGAGTCTGATGGCTCAAAATATTACAAACCTATTTTTGTGAAGCTTTTTGAGCCTGATTTTTATATTATTTTCTAGTAAATGTACTAATATATATCATATTGTGTATGAATATTTTTGAGTTATGGCCTGTTATTTAAATAATAGTCTCATAAAAGATGTCACATTTCTTATAATATTTACTTGATTAAATCTTACATTTTAAAATGTTTAATTAAACATTAAAATTTTAGTACATTCCTAGATAAGTAAATCTAATTTGTTTTAGTGATACTTTTACTGATAGAAGTTTATTACTTTTTCTCTAATTGCTTTAAAGTTTTAAAAATATATTGCTTAATTTTCACTTATAATTGGGATTTTTGTAAAATTTAAATATAAGTTTTTAAAAATATTGTTAGTTAAATATTAATATTATTGGTGTTGGTTTCTAAAAAAGCATTTATAATGTTTTAGTATGCTATTTTTACAAAACAAAAGTACTCCAAACCTGTTTGAATACCTTAATATGTTCGACAAACATTTTTAAAAATTGCAGCTTCTGAAATAAATTATCGAATTTCTGGTTTTTATAAGAAATTAAGTACACGCATTAATAAAAAATTTTCATTTTCCGCAAATTCTCTTACCTCTTAAATTTCAAAAATTCCTATTAAATTTAGAGCTGTTAAAAAGGAATTTAACATTTATATTAATAAATCTACTAAAATGCTTCAAGAGATTATTTATCAGGGATATCAAACTCGCGGCCCGCCAGCCACATGCGGCCCCAACGAACATTTTTGCGGCTCGGCCAGTATATCAGCACACAATAATATGTCATACAATATCAAAATTTCTTCGGAATAGGAGTGATAGTAGCAGAGAAAAGATGCCAGTGTCAGGATGTAAACATTACCTTTTTCTTGTTCTTTTATTTATGTTTATTATAATGTATTATTCAAAATATATAAACTTACGTTTCCATGAATATTGACTTTTTTCCGGCCCATCTAAAATAAAATCTCGTTTATATGCCCTAAGCTAGCCTTTGAGTTTGACACCCTTTATATACATAGATAAAAAAAATATACTTACTACTACTGCAATAACTAAGAAAAATAAGAAAATTATAGATTGCAAGAAAGATAAATTAATTTATTCTATTTGTACTTTAGATTTTAAAGATTTGGACAATTTTATTGACATACATGTGATATAATTAAAATACTTTTACAATTTTATGACAGTACACTTAAAAATATTATTAATTATGTGAGTTTTAATTTCACATTAGGCCAGTATTACAAGAAAAATATTAGTATAATTATGGTAGTTTTTCTTAAAAAAATTAAATTCTTGAAGCAGGTGTTCCAGCTAATTTATATATGCACATCTTTGAAAAATAATTACGTAGTTAAAACTTTTTTTTGATATATTGATTGCATTATTTTTTTTGGAAAGAATAAGTATTACAACCCAAATAGGAATTTTTTTATTCAGACTACCTTGATATGATTCAGACAAACAATAAAACTTATCAAGTTTATTTCCTAGATATTCAAATAGAATGAAAGCTGTATTTGAAAACTGTAAAAATATTTTAATATGTACTAAAATGTATGACAAGCGTGACAATTTTGTCTTCAGTATTGTTAAAGCATTGCATTGGGGTGATAATTAACAAACTTCGATTTTTTTGAAGAAAATCGAATAATCAGAAATTTTATTTAATGTTACAGATTTCTAGTTTCATATAATCCATAAGAGTAAAAATTATATATATATATGTATATTAATTTTAAAACATATTGTTTAGAACAAAAGTATCAAATTAATTTTATGTATAGTTATTTGTATAAGAGAAATCCTAAACTGTATGTACTAAATTTATCTTTTCAGAGATAAATAGGATGCTTTTATTAATAAATATAATATAAATATTCTAAGCGCTGATTTTTTTTACAATGAAATAAATGCTTTCTTGAATCATAGATGGCGACGCTGTTGTTTTCTTAAAAATAATATTTGCTGAATATCCATTTCTTACATATTGCTATGAGGTCATTAACAATCATTAAAATATTCTTAATTTATTCTCTTTTATAATGTTAGTTTTACTTCATTGTATTAGTTTATACTTATCTCTCTAAAAAAATTATTTCGCGATTATGTGATAAATTTATTTATTTATCTCACACAAGATAACAATAATAAAAATGCAATAAGTCCTGTTCAATATATGGTTACAAATTGGCAATGAGGGATCCATTTTCTGTTCAATCAACTATTACAAGCTCAAACATTAACATAACATTAATTCCTAAGTGCTTATCTGAAAATTGTGAAGGAGCCTGTTTATATTATTTACGATCGAACCAAGCCCAAATTTGAGAACAGAATATATGCAAGGAATAGACCATGTATAAAACTATATAAAAGCATGTCTATTTCTAAAAAAGTGTTTTTCGTGTTGGTGTAATAACTTTATTTATTCGTAAGGTATAAGTGAGAATGGGTCGTAAAAAGATGAAGGGTTGGCATTTGCCATGACTATAAATAAATCACAGTAGCAGAGTCTTGGGCGCATTGTAACATTAAAGGAAACAGTATTTACTCATCGACAATTGTATATGGCTCTGTCAAGCGGCAGAATCAAAGGTGGAATAAGGCCCATAGAAAAATCCCTGATGTCTGTGAACCATGAGAACATCATTGAAGGCCGATTGCAACAGTTCATGACAATAGTGTTGCCAGCGAATATGAAAATTAAAAATTAATAAGGGCCCTTAAAAACCCTTTAAGGGGGATACGAGAACTTTTGGTGAATTTCTTGTCTTGTTTAGGCATCCAAGATCACCTGACACGACTCAAATCGAACATTTGTGAATCCCCCTGGAAACACGAATCCATGCTGCCACAATACCACATCACAATGTGCGGAAATTATAGAACCCGGTTGGTCAGTGCCAAATACATCTACCCACCCCCCAGTTCGGCCGGGGGTAGCCGAGTGGTATAGGTATCGGATCGTGGCGGGTTTTTGTCGAGTTCGAGCCCAGTACATTTGCCGTGTGGGGCAACGAAGCCCCCAAAACGTCGGACGAAACGTCCCCCTTGTGGGTTTTAAGGGGGGGTGGGCCCCTCGTGTCGTCCACGTCATTTGACCATGGTTCACAATTACGTGGTCAGTCACCAAAGCTCTGTGAACAAGGCCCCTTAATACCCCCCCCCTCCGACTTCTGAAAGCAACATATTCCAAAAAAAAGATTTTAGGAGCCTGGGGAGTGGTTAAGTTTGGGGTCCGACCGGCCTGGGTTTTTTGCCACCAAATTTCCCGACGCACGGAAGGCTTTGTAAATCGGGGGCCTTGTGGGGGGCGCAGAGAAAACCACGGATGGAGGTTTAAGAAGTTCCTTTCCAGTTTCATTCCAAATTTGGGTGGGAAATAGATGGTGTCGCCATCACGGAAAAATCCAACTTTTCCCCCAGGTCTGGCTAAATTCATTCCCTTTCCTTTTTAAAAAAAACACAACAATGATTTTAGTATAAGGGGTGTGTCTGCGGGTGACCAAAACCAATAATCTTCGTCCACTACTTAATTGGAAATTTCACAAGAATGAAGTCAAATATTACTTATTTTAATTAATATTTTTCTTATTTATTTCATGTTTTTAATTATGCATAACAAGCATACTATATACATAACACAATACAAAAAAGAATGATAATTTTTTTTTTCATATTTTACTATACCGCATATAAAAAAATAACTCGTAAGAATATGAGAAACACTTTCTGATTAAAGAATCTCATCTAAGCGAGTTGAAGGAAAAATGATAAACAAAGTTTAAGGCTTTCAAAACTTCGCTTAATTAAAAATGGTGTTGAAGGATTTAAAAATACTTTTCTGAAAAAATAAAATGAAAAAAACATAATTTTTAAAAAAGTTTTTTTTTATTGCCTCTCATAATTTTTACCATGAAAAATTCAATTTCTTTTTATGAAAAATTAAAAAAGTTGTAATTAAAATTTAATTTTTTTTTTCCTTTTTTTTCTCAGTATAATTCACCTTCAAAATGAATTTGTTTGTTGCCTAACATTAAAAACATTAATAATTTTTTGATGCGTTTGTGTTATAATTCTTTGTTCGTTGTTTTATGCATTAGGTAGGTTAGAAAATTTACACTTTTAAAAGACTCTTCAACTGAAAGAGTTTCCTTTTTTTTT
>BMAV01023711.1:0-23019 GCA_019973955.1 Trichonephila inaurata madagascariensis
GCCTCCGTTTCACGAAATTCCTGTAATTTTTTTTTAAAATGAAACACTTTCTTGAAAAAACCGACCTATTTGGCTTGAAAGCCAACTTACCGATCGATTTTAAAAAACCGGCCAATTCTCACCAAACTTAGATTTCTTGCACGGAAATCAACGCTGATCACGATTATGTATAGCGCTTGTCGAAATTTTAATTTGTTCAAAAGTTATGTCCAACTGTTTCTTTGAAATTCGTCTGTTTCAGTGACATGCCCACCACTATTTTTTTTTATCCTAGAAACTTACCAAAGTGGCCCATTTCACTCGAAATTGGACCAGGAATCTAAATCTGGTCTCCGTTTCACGAAATTCCTGTAACTCTTTTTAAAAAATGAAACACCTTGAAAAAAGTGACCTATTTGGCTTGAAAGCCAACATACGGACCGATTTTAAAAAACCGGCCAATTCTCATCTTAGTTTTTCTTGCACAGAATTCAACGCTGATCACGAATACGTATTGGGCATGTCGAAATTCCAATTCGTTCAAAAGTTATGTCCAACTGTTTCTTTGAAATTCGTCTGTTTGGTGACATACCCACCACTATTTTTTTATCCTAGGAACTTACAAAGTGACCCATTTCACTCGAAATTGGACCAGGAATCTAAATCTGGTCTCCGTTTCAGGAAATTCCTGTAACTCTTTTTAAAAAATGAAACACCTTGAAAAAACTGACCTATTTGGCTTGAAAGCCAACATACGGACCGATTTTAAAAAACCGGCCAATTCTCATCTTAGTTTTTCTTGCACAGAATTCAACGCTGATCACGAATACGTATTGGGCATGTCAAAATTCCAATTCGTTCAAAAGTTATGTCCAACTGTTTCTTTGATATTCGTCTGTTTCAGTGACATGCCCACCACTATTTCTGTATCCTAGAAACTTACCAAAGTGACCCATTTTACTCGAAATTGGACCAGGAATCTAAATCTGGTCTCCGTTTCACGAAATTCCTGTAACTTTTTTGAAAATGAAACACCTTGAAAAAACCGACCTATTTGGCTTGAAAGCCAACTTACCGACCGATATTAAAAAACCGGGTGTCATTCGAACGGGGAGCCGCTCCCAAACCCAAAGACACTTAAAACATTACCCTGCGATTATTAGAATTCGAGTTAGTGCACTTTGGTAATGCATTTCTATGACAAGTATCAGAAAAACGCCGAAAAAAAGTAAAAAAAATTTAATTGCAGTATTATCCTTTTTGAAGCGTTCCTCTTTCAAATGGGCTTAATTGCATCACATTTCTCTTTTCCGTGCGTTTTGGGTCATTTTTTTGTCTTCCTCCAATTCTTACCAAACTTAGTTTTCTTGCACAGAATTCAACGCTGATGACGAATATGTATGGCGCTTGTCAGAATTTTAATTTCTTCAAAAGTTATGTCCAACTGTTTCTTTGAAATTCGTCTGTCTCAGTGACATGCCCACCACTATTTTTTTTATCCTAGAAACTTACCAAAGTGACCCATTTCACTCGAAATTGGACCAGGAATCTAAATCTGGCCTCCGTTTCACGAAATTCCTGTAACTTTTTTTAAAAAATGAAACACCTTGAAAAAACCGTTCTATTTGGCTTGAAAGCCAACTTACCGACCGATTTTAAAAAACCGGCCAATTCTCACCTTAGTTTTTCTTGCACAGAATTCAACGCTGATCACGAATACGTATTGCGCTTGACGAAATTCCAATTCGTTCAAAAGTTATGTCTAACTGTTTCTTTGAAATTCGACTGTTTCAGTGACATGCCCACCACTATGTTTTTTATCCTAGAAACTTACCAAAGTGACCCATTTTACTCGAAATTGGACCAGGAATCTAAATCTGGTCTCCGTTTCACGAAATTCCTGTAACTTTTTTTTAAAATTGAAACACCTTGAAAATACCGACCTATTTGGCTTGAAAGCCATCTTACCGACCGATATTAGAAAACCGGGTGTCATTCGAACGGGGAGCCGCTTCCAAACCCAAAGACACTTAAAACATTACCCTGCGATTATTAGAACTCAAGTTAGTGCACTTTGGTAATGCATTTCTATGACAAGTATCAAAAACACGAAAAAAGTAAAAAATTTATCAGTATTATCCTTTTGAAGCGTTCCTCTTTCAAATGGAGCTTAATTGCACCATTTCTCTTTTCGTGCGTTTTGGTCATTTTTTGTCTTCCTCAATTCTTACCAAACTTAGTTTTCTTGCACAGAACAACGCTGATGACGAATATGATGGCGCTTTGGAATTTTTTAAATTTTTAAAAATTATGTCCCAAATGTTTCTTTGAAATTCGTCTTTTTCAGTGACATGCCACCACTATTTCTTTTCCAAAACTTACCAAAGTGACCCATTTACTCAAATTTGGGCCGGGAACTAAATCTGGGTTTGTTTACGAAATTATTATAACTTTTTTTAAAAAAAATTTAAAAACTTTCTGGGGAAAAAACCCATTTTGGGTTGAAAACCAACTTACCGACCGATTTTTTAAAAACCCGGGCCAATTCTCCCAAACTTAGTTTTTTGCACGGAAATTTAACGCCGATCACGAATTAAAACCGCTTGTCATAAAATTTTTTCAAAAATTATGTCCAAAGGTTTCTTTGAAATTCGTCTGTTTCGGGGACATGCCCACCACTATTTCTTTATCCTAAAAACTTACCAAAGTCACCCATTTCACTCGAAATTGGACCAGGAATCTAAATCTGGTCTGCGTTTCACGAAATTCCTGTAACTTTTTTTAAAAAATGAAACACCTTGAAAAAACCGACCTATTTGGCTTTAAACCCAACTTATGGACCGATTTTATGAAACCGGCCAATTCTCACCTTAGTTTTTCTTGCACAGAATTCAACGCTGATCCCGAATATGTATTGCGCTTGTCGAAATTCCAATTCGTTCAAAAGTTATGTCCAACATTTTCTTTGAAATTCGTCTGTTTCAGTTACATGCCCACCACTATTTTTTATCCTAGAAACTTACCAAAGTGACCCATTTTACTCGAAATTGGACCAGGAATCTAAATCTGGTCTCCGTTTCTGAAATTTGTTTTTTTAAAATGAAACACCTTGAAAAAACCGACCTATTTGGCTTGAAAGTCAACACCGACCGATATTAAAAACCGGGTGTCATTCCAACGGGAGCCGCTCCCCCAAAACCCCAAAAACACTTAAAACATTACCCTGCAAATTTTTAGAATTCGAGTTAGTGCACTTTGGTAATGCATTTCTATGACAAGTATCAGAAAAATGCCGAAAAACATGTAAAAAAAATTTAATTGCAGTATTATCCCTTTTGAAGCGTTCCTCTTTCAAATGGGCTTATTGCATCACATTTCTCTTTTCCGTGCGTTTCGGGTGATTTTTTTGTCTTCCTCCAATTCTTACCAAACTTAGTTTTCTTGCACAGAATTCAACGCTCATGACGAATATGTATGGCGCTTGTCGGAATTTTAATTTGTTCAAAAGTTATGTCCAACTGTTTCTTTGAAATTCGTCTTTTTCAGTGACATGCCCACCACAATTTTTTTTATCCTAGAAACTTACCAAAGTGACCCATTTCACTCGAAATTGGACCCGGAATCTAAATCTGGTCTCCGTTTCACGAAATTCCTGTAACTATTTTTAAAAAATGAAACACCTTCTTGAAAAACCGACCTATTTGGCTTGAAAGCCAACTTACCGATCGATTTTAAAAAACCGGCCAATTCTCACCAAACTTAGATTTCTTGCACGGAAATCAACGCTGATCACGATTATGTATAGCGCTTGTCGAAATTTTAATTTGTTCAAAAGTTATGTCCAACTGTTTCTTTGAAATTCGTCTGTTTCAGTGACATGCCCACCACTATTTTTTTATCCTAAACTTACCCAAAGTGGCCCATTTCATTCCACAATTGCACCAGGAATCAAATCTGGTCTCCGTTTCACGGGAATTGCAACTCTTTTTAAAAATGAAACACCTTGAAAAAAGTAGCCTGTTGAGCTTGCGAAGCCAACATACGGACCGTTTTAAAAACCGGCCAATTCTCATCTTAGTTTTCTTGCACAGAATTCAACGCTGATGCGAATACGTAGGCTGGAATGTCGAAATTCCAGATTCGTTTAAAAAGTTATCCCAACTGTTTCTTTGAAATTCGTCTGTTTCAGTGGCATACCCACCACTATTTTTATCCACAAAGGAAACTTACCAAAGTAACCCATTTCACTCGAAGAAATTGGACCAGGAATCTAAATCCTGGCCTCCCGTTTCACGAAATTCTGTAACTTTGCGTGAAACACCTTCTTGAAAAACCGACCTATTGTGGCCCACACACGAAAGCCAACTTACCGATCTATTTTAAAAAACCGGCAATTCTCACCAAACTTAGATTTCTTGCACGGAAATCAACACTGATCACGATTATGTATAGCGCTTGTCAGAAATTTTAATTTGTTCAAGTTATGTCAACTGTTTCTTTGGAAATTCGTCTGCATTTCAGTGACATACCCTGTTTTTTTATCCTAGGAACTTGAAGTGACCCATTTCACTCGAAGTGGATGGGGAATCTAAATCTGGTCTCCGTTTCACGAAATTCCTGTAACTCTTTTTTAAAATGAAACACATTGAAAAAACCGACCTATTTGGCTTGAAAGCATACTTACCGACCAATATTAAAAAACCGGGTGTTATTCGAACGGGGAGCCGCTCCCAAACCCAAAGACACTTAAAACATTACCCTGCGATTATTAGAACTCGAGTTATTGCACTTTGGTAGTACATTTCTATGACAAGTATGAGGAAAAAACCCAGAAAAAAAAGTTAAAAATTTAATTGCAGTATTATCCTTTTTGGAAGCGTTCACTCCAAATGGGCTTAATTGCATCGCATTTCTCTCTTTTCGTGCATTTTGGGTCATTTTGTCTTCCTCCAATTTTCACCAGCTTGTTTCCTTGCACAGCATTCACAGCGCTGATGACAGATATGTATGGCGCTTATCGAAACTTTAATTTGTTTCAAAGTTATGTCCAACTGTTTCTTTTAAATTCGTCTGTTTCGGTGACATGCCCACCACTTTTCTTTTTTAGCTAAAGAGAGCACCGGTAGGCCCATTCACTCAGAGTGGACCAGGAATCTAAATCTGGTCTCCCGTTTACAATTTATAGCTTCTTTTTAAAATGAGAGCAGCAGAAAAAACTGACCTATTTGACGAAGAGACAACTTATCGACCGATTTTTAAAAACTGGCCCAGTCTCATCTTAGTTTTCTTGCACGAATTAGCACTGATCACGAATATGTATAGCGCTGGGTAAAATTTATATTCGTTCAAAGTTCCATTTAACTGTTTCTTTGAAATTCGTCTGTTTCAGTGACATGCACCCACCACTATTTTTTTATCCTGAAACTTACCAAAGTGACCCCTTTCATCGAAATTGGACCCGGGAACAAAAGGTCTCCGTTTCCCAAAAACCCGTAACTTTTTTAAAAAATGAAACACTTGAAAAAACCCGACCTATTTGGCTTGAAAGCCAACTTTCCGGGGTCCCGATTTTAAAACCGGCCAATTTCACCCAACCTTTTGTTTTTGGCACAAACCCCAAGCCCGGATAAAAATGTACCGTAAAATTTTTTCGGTCCAACTGTTTCTTTGAAATTGTCTTTTCCCGTGACATGCCCCCCACATTTTTTATCCGAAAACCAAAATGGCCCATTTCACTGAAATTGGGCCGGGAAACTAATCTGGTCTCCGTTTTGAAAATTCCCGAACCTTTTTTAAAAAAGAAACACCTTTAAAAAGGGCCTATTTGGCTTGAAAGAACTACGGACCATTTTAAAAAACCCGGGCCCAAATTCTCACTTAGTTTTTCTTGCACAAACAACGCTATCACGAATACGTATTGGGATGTCAAATTCCCTTTGTTCAAAAATTATGTCCAACTGTTTCTTTGAAATTGTCTGTTTCAGGACATCCCACCATATTTTTTTATCCTAGAAACTTCAAAGTGCCCATTTCACTGAAATTGAAGGGAAACTAAATCGGGCCGTTTCACGAAAATTCTGTAACTCTTTTTTAAAAAAAGAAACACATTGAAAAAAACCGACCGGCGAAAGCATACTTTCCGACCAATATTAAAAACCGGGGGTTATTCGAACGGGGAGCCGCTCCCAAACCCAAAGACACTTAAAAAAATTACCCTGCGATTATTAGAACTCGAATTAATGCACTTTGGTAATGCGTTTCCTTTCAAGTATCAGAAAAAACATCGAAAAAAAGTAAAAATTAATTTGCAGTATTATCCTTTTGAAGCGTTCCTCTTTCAAATGGGCTTAATTGCATCGAATTTCTCTTTTCCGTGCGTTTTGGGTCATTTTTTTGTCTTCCTCCAATTAATTACCAAACTTAGTTTCCTTGCACAGAATTCAACGCTGATGACGAATATGTATGGCGCTTGTCGAAATTCCAATTCGTTTAAAAGTTATTTCCAAATGTTTCTTTGAAATTCGTCTGTTTCAGTGACATGCCCACCACTATATTTTTTTATCCTAGAAACTTACCAAAGTGACCCATTTCACTCGAAATTTGACCAGGAATCTAAATCTGGTCTCCGTTTCACGAAATTTGTGTAACTTGTTTTTAAAAATGAAACACCTTGAAAAAACCGACCTATTTGGCTTGAAAGCCAACTTACCGACCGATTTTAAAAAACAGGCCAATTCTAGCCAAACTTAGTGTTTCTTGCACAGAATTCAACGCTGATCACGAATATGTATGGCGCTTGTCGAAATTTTATTTTTCAAAAGTTATGTCCAACTGTTTCTTTGAAATTCGTCTGTTTCAGTGACATGCCCACCACTATTTTTTTTATCCTAGAAACTTACCAAAGTGACCCATTTTACTCGAAATTGGACCAGGAATCTAAATCTGGAAACAGTTTCACGAAATTCCTGTAACTTTTTTTTAAAAATGAAACACCTTGAAAAAAATGACCTATTTGGCTTGAAAGCCAACTTACCGACTCGATATTAAAAAGTCCGGGTGTCATTCAGACAGAACCGCTCCCAAACCAAGACACTTAAAACATTACCCTGCGATTATTAGAACTCGAGTTTAGTGCACGCTTTGGTTTTTGCATTTTTCTATTTCAAGTATCAGAAAAACATCGAAAAAAGTAAAAAAATTTAATTGCGATATTATCCTTTTAGAAGCGTTCCTCTTTCAAATGGGCTTAATTGCATCGCATTTCTCTTTTTCCGTGCGTTTTGGGTCATTTTTTTGTCTTCCTCCAATTCTTACCAAACTTAGTTTTCTTGCAGAATTCAACGCTGATGATGACGAATATGTATGGCGCTTGTCGAAATTCCATTTCGTTCAAAAGTTAATATCCAACTGTTTCTTTGAAATTCGTCTGTTTCAGTGACATGCCCACCATATTTTTTATCCTAGAAAAATACCAAAGTGACCCATTTCACTCGAAGTGGACCAGGAATCTAAATCTGGCCTCCGTTTCACGGTATTTAACCTTTTTTTTTTTTAAAATGAAACACCTTCTTGAAAAACCGACCTATTTATTTAGCGAAAGCCAACTTATCGATTGATTTTAAAAAACCGGCCAATTCTCACCAAACTTAATTTTTCTTGCACAGAATTCAACGCTGAACACGTATATCTATTGCGCTTGTCGAAATTGTAATTCGTTCAAATTTATGTCAACTGTTTCTTTGAAATTCGTCTGTTTTCAGTGACATGCGCACACCACTATTTCTTTTTTTTTCGAAACTTACCAAAGTGACCCATTTCACTCGAAATTGGAACAGGAATCTAAATCTGGTCTCCGTTTCACGAAATTCCTGTAACTTTTTCTAAGAAATGAAACACCTTGAAAAAACCGAGATATTTGGCTTTAAAGCCAACTGCCACGGTGATTTAAAAACCGTACAATTCTCACGCAGTTTTTTTCTTGCACAGAATTCAACGCTGATCACGAGGTACGTATTGCGCTTGTCGAAATTCCAATTCGTTCAAAGTTATAATCCAACTTCTGTTTCTTTGAAATTCGTCTGCTTCAGTGACATACACCACTATTTTTATCCCTGAAACTTACCAAAGTGGCCCATTTCACTCGAAATTGGACCAGGAATCTAAATCTGGTTTCCGTTTCACAAAATTCCTGTAACTTTTTTTAACAAATAAAACACCTTGAAAATACCGATCTATTTGGCTTGAAAGCCAACTTACCGACCGATTTTAAAAAACCGGTCAATTCTCATATAGTTTTTCTTGCACAGAATTCAACGCTGATCACGAATATGTATGGCGCTTGTCGAAATTCCAATTCGTTCAAAAGTTATGTCCAACTGTTTCTTTGAAATTCGTCTGTTTCAGTGACATGCCCACCACTATTTTTTTTATCCTAGAAAATTACCAAAGTGACCCATTTTACTCGAAATTGGACCAGGAATATTAATCTGGTCTCCGTTTCACGAAATTCCTGTAAATGTTTTTTTAAAATGAAACACCTTGAAAAACCAAACCTATTTGAAGCGAAGCCAACTTACCGACCGATTTTTAAAAACAGGCCAATTCTCACCAAACTTAGTTTTCTTGCACAGAGATTCAACGCTGAACACGAATATATGTATTGCACTTGTCGAAATTATGGTATTCAAAAGGTTTGTCCAACTGTTTCTTTGAAATTCGTCTGTTTTCAGTGACATGCCCACCACTATTTTTTTTTTATCACAAAACTTGCAAAGTGACCCATTTTCACTCGAAATTGGACCAGGAATCTAAATCAGGTCTCCGTTTCACGAAATTCTTGTAACTTTTTTTAAAAAATGAAACATCTTGAAAAATCCGATATATTTGGCTTGAAAGCCAACTTACGGACGGATTTTAAAAAACCGGCCATTTCTCACCTTACTTTTTCTTGCACAGAATTCAACGCTGATCACGAATATGTATTGCGCTTGTCGAAATTCCAATTCTTTTAAAAGTTATGTCCTACTCTTTCTTTGAAATTTGTCTGTTTCAGTGACATGCCCACCACTACTTTTTGATCCTAGAAACTTACCAAAGTGACACATTTCAGTCGAAATTGGACCAGGAATCTAAATCTGGTCTCCGTTTCACGAAATTCCTGTAGCTTTTAAAAAATTGAAACACCATGAAAGGAAAAACCGACCTATTTGGCTTGAAAGCCAACTTACTTACCGATATTAAAAAACCGGTTGTCATTCGAACGGGGAGCCGCTCCCAAACCCAAAGACATTTAAAACATTACCCTGCGATTATTAGAACTCGAGTTAATGCACTTTGGTAATGCATTTCTATTTCAAGTATCAGAAAAAACATCGAAAAAAAGTAAAATTAATTGCAGTATCCTTTTTGAAGCGTTCCTCTTTCAAAATGGGCTTAATTGCATCAATTTCTCTCTTTTCCGTGCGTTTTGGGTCATTTTTGTCTTCCTCAATTAATTACCAAACTTGGTTCCTTGCACAAGAATTCAACGCTGATGACGAATATGTATGGCGCTTGTCGAAATTCCAATTCGTTTAAAGTTATTTCAAATGTTTCTTTTGAAATTCGTCTGTTTCAGTAGGCAAACCCACCACTATATTTTTTTTTTTATCCTAGAAACTTTTACCAAAGTGACCCATTTCACTCCGGGGTGACCAGGAATCTAAATCTGGTCTCCGTTTCCTGAAAATTTGTGTAACCTTGTTTTTAAAAAATGAAACACACCTTGAAAAAAACCGACCTATTTGGCTTGAAAGCCAACTTACCGACCGATTTTTAAAAAACAGGCCAATTCTAGCCAAACTTAGTGTTTTCTTGCACAGCATTCAACGCTGATCACGAATATTTATGGCGCTTGTCGAAATTTATTTTTTCAAAGTTATGTCAACTGTTTCTTTGAAATTCGTCTGTTTCAGTGACATGCCCACCACTATTTTTTTTATCCTAGAAACTTACCAAAGTGACCCATTTTACTCGAAATTGGACCAGGAATCTAAATCTGGAAACAGTTTCACGAAATTCCTGTAACTTTTTTTTAAAAATGAAACACCTTGAAAAAACCGACCTATTTGGCTTGAAAGCCAACTTACCGACCGATATTAAAAAATCGGGTGTCATTCGAACGGGGAGCCGCTCCCAAACCCAAAGACACTTAAAACATTACCCTGCGATTATTAGAACTCGAGTTAGTGCACTTTGGTTTTGCATTTCTATTTCAAGTATCAGAAAAACATCGAAAAAAAAGTAAAAAAAATTTAATTGCAGTATTATCCTTTTTAAAGCGTTCCTCTTTCAAATGGGCTTAATTGCATCGCATTTCTCTTTTCCGTGCGTTTTGGGTCATTTTTTTGTCTTCCTCCAATTCTTACCAAACTTAGTTTTCTTGCACAGAATTCAACGCTGATGACGAATATGTATGGCGCTTGTCGAAATTCCATTTCGTTCAAAAGTTATGTCCAACTGTTTCTTTGAAATTCGTCTGTTTCAGTGACATGCCCACCACTATTTTTTTTTTATCCTAGAAAAATACCAAAAGTGACCCATTTCACTCGAAATTGGTTAGGAATCTAAATCTGGCCTCCGTTTCACGAAATTCATTTAACCTTTTTTTTAAAAATGAAACACCTTCTTGAAAAACCGACCTATTTAACTTGAAAGCCAACTTATCGATTGATTTTAAAAAACCGGCCAATTCTCACCAAACTTAATTTTTCTTGCACAGAATTCAACGCTGAACACGTATATCTATTGCGCTTGTCGAAATTGTAATTCGTTCAAAATTTATGTCCAACTGTTTCTTTGAAATTCGTCTGTTTCAGTGACATGCGCACCACTATTTCTTTTTTTCTAGAAACTTACCAAAGTGACCCATTTCACTCGAAATTGGAACGAATCTAAATCTGGTCTCCGTTTCACGAAATTCCTGTAACTTTTTCTAAGAAATGAAACACCTTGAAAAACCGAGATATTTGAGCACTAAAGAAGCCAACTTACGGACCGATTTAAAAACCGGTAATTCTCACCTTAGTTTTTCTTGCACAGAATTCAACGCTGATCACGAATACGTATTGCGCTTGTCGAAATTCCAATTCGTTCAAAAGTTATGTCCAACTGTTTCTTTGAAATTCGTCTGTTTCAGTGACATACCCACCACTATTTTTTTTATCCTAGAAACTTACCAAGTGACCCATTTCACTCGAAATTGGACCAGGAATCTAAATCTGGTTTCCGTTTCACAAAATTCCTGTAACTTTTTTAACAAATAAAACTTACCTTGAAAATACCGATCTATTTGGCGAAAGCCAACTTACCGGCTCGATTTTTTAAAAACCGGTCGAATTCTCACTAACAGTTTTTCTTGCACAAATTCAACGCTGATCACGAATTAATGTATGGCGCTTGTCGAAATTCCAATTCGTTCAAAAGTTATGTCCAACTGTTTTCTTTTGAAATTCGTCTGTTTCAGTAGCATGCACCCACCACAATTTTTTTTTATAATAGAAACTTACCAAAGTGACCCATTTTACTCGAAATTTGACCAGGAATCTAAATCTGGCTTCTCCATTAACTTTCTTTTAAAAATGAAACACATTCTTGAAAAACCGACCTATTTGGCTTGAAAGCCAACTTACCGACCGATATTAAAAAACCGGGTGTCATTCGCTCCCAAACACAAAGACACTTAAAACATTACCCTGCGATTATTAGAACTCGAGTTAGTGCACTTTGGTAATGCATTTCTATTTCAAGTATCAGAAAAACATCGAAAAAAAAAATAAAAAAATATTTAATTGCAGTATTATCCTTTTTGAAGGTTCCTCTTTTCCAAATGGAGCTCCAGATGCATCGCATTCTCTCTTTTCCGTGCGTTTTGGGTCATTTTTTGTCTTCCTCCAATTCTTGCAAACTTAGTTTTCTTGCACAAATTCAACGCTGATGACGAATATATGTATGGCGCTTGTCAAATTCAATTCGTTCCAAAAGTTATTTCCAACTGTTTCTTTTGAAGTTCGTATGTTTCAGTGACATGCGCACCACTATTTTTTTTTTTTTTTATCCTAGAAACTTACCAAAGTGACCATTTCCTCGAAATTTGACCAGGAATCTAAATCTGGTCTCTCTTTCATGAAATTCCTGCAACTTTTTTTAAAAAATGAAACACCTTGAAAAAACAGACCTATTTGGCTTGAAAGCCAACTTACGGACCGATTTAAAAAACCGGCCAATTCTCACCAAACTTAGTTCTTCTTACACGGAATTCAACGCTGATCACGAATATGTATGGCGCTTGTCGAAATTTTAATTTGTTCAAAGAGTTGCATGTCAACAGTTTCTTTGAAATTCGTCTGTTTCAGTGACATGCCCACCACTATTTTTTTTATCCTCAGAAACGCATACCAAAGTGACCCATTTCAATCAGAAGTGGACCAGGAATCTAAATCTGGTCTCCAGTTTCACGAAATTCCTGTAACTTTTTTTAAGAAATGAAACTTACCTTCTTGAAAAACAGTCCTATTTGGCGAAGCCCAGCTTACCCGATCGATTTTTAAAAACCGGCCAATTCTCACCAAACTTAGTTTTCTTGCACGGAATTCAACGCTGATCATGTGTATTTTTATGGCTCTTGTCGAAATTTTTTAATTGTTCAAAGAAGTTATGTCAACTGTTTCTTTGAATTTCGATCTCAATTCAATATGTTCTTTACCACTATTTTTTTATCCTAAAGGAAAACTTACCAAAGTGACCCATTTCACTTAGCAAGGGTGACCAGGAATCTAAATCTGGTCTCTGTTCCTGAAAATTTAAGTATAACTTTTTTTTTTTAAAAATGAAACACCTTGAAAAACCGACCTATTTGGCGAGAAGCCAAACGGGGAACCGCTCCCAAGCCTTACCGCAGACGCCCAAAACATTATCCTGCGATTGTGGAACTCGAGTTAGTGCATTTTGGTAATGCATTTCTATGACAAGTATCAGAAAAACACCGAAAAGAAAAGTTAAAAAAATTTAATTTGCAGTACTAACCTTTTTGAAGCGTTCCTCTTTCCAATGGGCTTAATTGCAATGCATTTCTCTTTTCCGTGCGTTTTGGGTCATTTTTTTGTCTTCCTCCAATTCTTTCCAAACTTAGTTTTCTTGCACAGAATTCAACTCTGATGACGAATATGTATGGCGCTTGTCGAAATTCCAATGCGTTTAAAAGATATTTCCAACTGTTTCTTTGAAATTCGTCTATTTCAGTGACATGCCCACCACTATTTTTTTTTTATCCTAGAAACTTACCAAAGTGACCCATTTTACTCGAAATTGGACCAGGAATCTAAATCTGGAAACAGTTTCACGAAATTCCTGTAACTTTTTTTTAAAAATGAAACACCTTGAAAAAACCGACCTATTTGGCTTGAAAGCCAACTTACCGACCGATATTAAAAAATCCGGGTGTCATTCGAACGGGGAGCCGCTCCCAAACCCAAAGACACTTAAAACATTACCCTGCGATTATTAGAACTCGAGTTAGTGCACTTTGGTTTTGCATTTCTATTCCAAAGTATCGAAAAACATCGAAAAAAGTAAAATTTAGTGCAGTATTATCCTTTTTAAAGCGTTCCTCTTTCAAAATGGGCTTAATTGCATCGCATTTCTCTTTTCCGTGCGTTTTGGGTCATTTTTGTCTTCCTCAGGTCTTACCAAACTTAGTTTTCTTGCAGAATTCAACGCTGATGACAAGATATGTATGGCGCTTGTCGGAAATTCCATTTCGTTCAAAAGTTATGTCCAACTGTTTCTTTTGAAATTCGTCTGTTGTTTTCAGTGACATGCCACCACTATTTTTTTTTTTATCCTAGAAAAATACCAAAGTGACCCATTTCACTCGAAATTGGACCAGGAATCTAAATCTGGCCTCCGTTTCACAGCGAAATTCATTTAACCTTTTTTAAAATGAAACACCTTCTTAGAAAAACAAACCTATTATTTAACTTGAAAGCCAACTTATCGATTGATTTTTAAAAAACCGGCCAATTCTCACCAAACTTAATTTTTCTTGCACATAATTCAACGCTGATACACGTATATCTATTGCGCTTGTCGAAATTGTAATTCGTTCAAAATTTATGTCCAACTGTTTCTTTGAAATTCGTCTGTTTCAGTGACATGCGCACCACTATTTCTTTTTTCTAGAAACTTACAAAGTGACCCATTTCACTCGAGAATTGGACCAGGAATCAATCTGGTCTCCCGTTTCACGAAATTCCTGTAACTTTCTAAGGAAACACCTTGAAAAACCAGCTGGCTTCAAGCCAACTTACGAACCGATTTAAAAACCGGCCAATTCTCACCTTAGTTTTCTTGCGCACAGAATTCAACGCTGATCACGAATACGTATTGCGCTTGTCGAAATTCAATTCGTTCAAAAGTTATGTCCCAACTGTTTTCTTTGAAATTCGTCTGTTTCAGTGACATGCCACCACTATTTATTTTTTTTTTGTCCTAGAAAAATACCAAAAGTGACCCATTTCACTCAGTGGACCAGGAATCTAAATCTGGCCTCCCGTTTCACGAAATTCATTTTAACCTTTTTTTTAAAAGGAAACACCTTCTTGAAAAACCGACTATTTAACTTGAAAGCCAACTTATCGATTGATTTTAAAAACCGGCCAATTCTCGCAAACTTAATTTTTCTTGCACAGAATTCAACGCGCCCCGAACACACGTATATCTATTGCGTTTGTCGAAATTGTAATTCGTTCAAAATTTATGTCCAACTGTTTCTTTGAAATTCGTCTGTTTCAGTGACATGCGCAGCACTATTTCTTTTCCTGAAACTTTATAAAGTGACCCATTTCACTCAAAGGCTGGACCAGGAATCTAAATCTGGTCTTCCGTTTCACGAAATTCCTGTAACTTTTCTAAGAAATGAAACACCTTGAAAAAACCGAGATATTTGGCTTTCAAAACCAACTTACGAACCGATTTAAAAAACCGTACATTCTCACCTTAGTTTTTTTCTTGCACAGAGATTCAACGCTGATCACGAATACATTATAGCGCTGGTCAAAATTCCTATTTGTTCAAAGTTATGTCCGTTTTCTTTGGGGGCCACTGCTGTTTCAGTGACAAACCCACCACTATTTTATCCTGAAACTTACCAAAGATTTACCCATTTCACTCGAGAATTGGACCAGGAATCTAAATCTGAAGTCTCTCTTTCGCTAAATTCCTGCAACTTTTTTAAAAATGAAACACCTTGAAAAAACAGACCTATTTGAAGGCGAAGCCAACTTACAGACCGATATTAAAAAACCGGGTGTCATTCGCTCCCAAACACAAAGACACTTAAAACATTACCCTGCGATCATTAGAACTCGAGTTAGTGCACTTTGGTAATGCATTTCTATTTCAAGTATCAGAAAAACATCGAAAATAAATAAAAAAATATTTAATTGCAGTATTATCCTTTTTGAAGAGTTCCTCTTTCAAATGGGCTTAATTGCATCGCATTTCTCTTTTCCGTGCGTTTTGGGTCATTTTTTTGTCTTCCTCCAATTCTTACCAAACTTAGTTTTCTTGCACAGAATTCAACGCTGATGACGAATATGTATGGCGCTTGTCGAAATTCCAATTCGTTCAAAAGTTATTTCCAACTGTTTCTTTGAAATTCGTATGTTTCAGTGACGTAGCACCACTATTTTTTTTTTTATCCTAGAAACTTAACAAAGTGACCCATTTCACTCGAAATTTGACCAGGAATCTAAATCTGGTCTCCGTTTCACGAAATTTGTGTAACTTGTTTTTAAAAATGAAACACCTTGAAAAACCGACCTATTTGGCTTGAAAGCCAACTTACCGACCGATTTTAAAAAACTGGCCAATTCTCACCAAACTTAGTGTTTCTTGCACAGAATTCAACGCTGATCACGAATATGTATAGCGCTGGTCAAAATTCCTATTTGTTCAAAAGTTATGTCCGTTTCTTTGAAATTTTTCTGTTTCAGTGACAAGCCCACCACTAATAAAAAAACATCTAAAACTTACCAAAAGTTACCCACATTTCACTCGAAATTGGACCAGAAATCTAAATCTGGTCTCTCTTTCATGAAATTCCTGCAACTTTTATAAAAAAATGAAACACCTTGAAAAAACAGACCTATTTGGCTTGAGAAATAGCCAACTTACGGACCGATTTAAAAAACCGGCCAATTCTCACCAAACTTAGTTCTTCTTACACGGAATTCAACGCTGATCACGAATATGTATGGCGCTTGTCGAAATTTTAATTTGTTCAAAAGTTATGTCCAACAGTTTCTTTGAAATTCGTCTGTTTCAGTGACATGCCCACCACTATTTTTTTTATCCTCGAAACATACCAAAGTGACCCATTTCAATCGAAATTGGACCAGGAATATAAATCTGGTCTCAGTTTCACGAAATTCCTGTAACTTTTTTTTAAAAATGAAACACCTTCTTGAAAAACAGTCCTATTTGGCTTGAAAGCCAACTTACCGATCGATTTTAAAAAACCGGCCAATTCTCACCAAACTTAGTTTTTCTTGCACGGAATTCAACGCTGATCATGTAATTTTATGCCTCTTGTCGAAATTTTTAATTGTTCAAAAGTTTATGTCAACGCTGTTTCTTTTGAATTTCGTCTGTTTTCAATGACATGCCACCACTATTTTTTATCCTAGAAACTTACCAAAGTGACCCATTTCATGAAATTTGACAGGAATCTAAATCTGGTCTCTGTTTCACGAAATTTGTGTATCATTTTTTTTTAAAAATGAAACACCTTGAAAAAACTCGACCTATTGGCTTGAAGAAGCCAAACGGGAACCACTCTAAACCCATAGACACTTAAAACATTACCCTGCGATTATTAGAACTCGAGTTAGTGCATTTTGGTAATGCATTTTCTATGACAAGTATCAGAAAAACACACCGAAAAAAAGTTAAAAAATTTCAATTTGCGGTACTAACCTTTTTGAAGCGTTCACTCTTTCAATGAACTGAGTACAATGCATTTCTCTTTTCCGTGCGTTTTTGGGTCATTTTTTGTCTTCCTCAATTCTTTCCAAACTTAGTTTTCTTGCACAGGAATTCAACTCTGATGACGAACCATGTATGGCGCTTGTCAGGAATTCCAATTCGTTTAAAAGTTATTTCAACTGTTTTCTTTGAAATTCGTCTGTTTCGGTGACATGCCCACCACTATATTTTTTTATCCTAGAAACTTTACCAAATTGACCCATTTCACTCGAAATTTGACCGGGAATCTAAATCGGTCTCCGTTTCTGAAAATTTGTGTAACTTGTTTTAAAATAAACACCTTGAAAAAACCGACCTATTTGGCTTGAAAGCCAGCACTTACCGACCGATTTTAAGGCCAATTCTAACCAAACGTAGTGTTTTCTTGCACAGAATTCGCGCTGATCGCAGTGTAATATGGCGCTTGTCGAAATTTTATTTTGTTCAAAGTTATGTCCAACTGTTTCTTTGAAATTCGTACTGTTTCAGTGACATACCCACCACTATTATTTTTTATCCTAGAAACTTACCAAAGTGACCCATTTACTCGAAATTGGACCAGGAATCTAAATCTGAAACCGTTTCACGGAAATTCCTGTAACTTTTTTAAAATGAAACACCTTTAAAACCGACCTATTTGGCGAAGCCAACTTACCGACCGATATTAAAAAACCGGGTGTTCAGACGGGGAGCCGCTCCCAAACCCAAAGACACTTAAAACATTACCCTGGCGATTATTAGAACTCGAGTTAGTGCACTTTGGTTTTGCATTTCTATTTCAAGTATCAGAAAAACATCGAAAAAAAAGTAAAAAAAATTTAATTGCAGTATTATCCTTTTTAAAGCGTTCCTCTTTCAAATGGGCTTAGTTGCATCGCATTTCTCTTTTTCGTGCGTTTTGGGTCATTTTTGTCTTCACTCAATTCTTAGTAAACTTAGTTTTCTTGCACAGAATTCAACGCTGATGACGAATATATGTGTATGGCGCTTGTCGAAATTATTTCGTTCAAAAGTTATGTCCAACTGTTTCTTTGAAATTCGTCTGTTTCAGTGATATACCCCACCACTATTTTTATCCTAAATACCAAAGTGACCCATTTCCTCGAAAGATTGGACCAGGAATCTAAATCTGGCCTCCGTTTCTGAAATTAATTTAGCCTTTTTTTTAAAAAATGAAACACCTTCTTGAAAAACCGACCTATTTAACTTGAGAAGCCAACTTACCGATTGATTTTAAAACAGAGCCAATTCTCACCAAACTTAATTTTCTTGCACAGGAATTCAACGCTGAACACGTATCTATTGCGCTGTCGAAATTGTAATTCGTTCAAAATTTATGTCCAACTGTTTCTTTTGAAATTCGTCTGTTTCAGTGACATGCGCACCACTATTTCTTTTTCTAGAAACTTACCAAGTGACCCATTTCGCACTCAGGAGGTGGACCAGGAATCTAAATCTGGTCTCCGTTTCACGGAAATTTTCCTGTAACTTTTTTCTAAGAAATGAAACACCTTGAAAAAAACCGAGATATTTGGCTTTAAAGCCAACTTACGAACTTTCGATTTTAAAAACCGGCCAATTCTCACCTTAGTTTTTCTTGCACAGAATTCAACGCTGATCACGGTACGTATTTAAGCTTGTCGAAATTCAATTCAGTCAAAAGTTATGTCCAACTGTTTCTTTGAAATTCGTCTGTTTCAGTGACATGCCCACCACTATTTTTATATCCTGAAACTTACCAAAGTGGCCATTTCCTCGAAATTGGACCAGGAATCATCTGGTTTCCGTTTCACAAAATTCCACTGTAACTTTTTTAACAAATGAAACACCTTGAAAATACCGACCTATTTGGCTTGAAAGCCAATTTACCGACCAATTTTAAAAAACCGGTCAATTCTCACCTTAGTTTTTCTAGCACAAAATTCAACGCTGATCACGAATATGTATGGCGCTTGTCGAAATTCCAATTCGTTCAAAAGTTATGTCCAACTGTTTCTTTGAAATTCGTCTGTTTCAGTGACATGCCCACCACAATTTTTTTTTATAATAGAAACTTACCAAAGTGACCCATTTTACTCGAAATTTGACCAGGAATCTAAATCTGGCCTCCGTTTCATGAAATTCCATTAACTGTCCTTTAAAAATGAAACACATTCTTGAAAAACCAAACCTATTTGGCTTGAAAGCCAACTTACCGACCGATATTAAAAAACCGGGTGTCATTCGCTCCCAAACACAAAGACACTTAAAACATTACCCTGCGATTATTAGAACTCGAGTTAGTGCACTTTGGTAATGCATTTCTATTTCAAGTATCAGAAAACCATCGAAAAAAAAAGTAAAAAAAATTTAATTGCAGTATTATCCTTTTTGAAGCGTTCCTCTTTCAAATGGGCTTAATTGCATCGCATTTCTCTATTCCGTGCATTTTGGGTCATTTTTTTGTCTTCCTCCAATTCTTACCAAACTTAGTTTTCTTTCACAGAATTCAACGCTGATGACAAATATGTATGGCGCTTGTCGAAATTCCAATTCGTTCAAAAGTTATTTCCAACTGTTTCTTTGAAATTCGTATGTTTCAGTGACATGCGCACCACTATTTTTTTTTATCCTAGAAACTTACCAAAGTGACCCATTTCACTCGAAATTGGACCAGGAATCTAAATCTGGTCTCCCGTTTCACGAAATTTGTGTAACTTGTTTTAAAAATGAAACACCTTGAAAAACCGACCTATTTGACGAAGAAGCCAACTTACCGACCGATTTAAAAACAGGCCTATTCTCACCAAACTTAGTGTTTCTTGCGCAAAATTCAACGCTGATCACGAATAATATGCTAGCGCTGGTCAAAATTCCTATTTGTTCAAAAGTTATGTCCGTTTCTTTGAAATTTTTCTGTTTCAGTGACATGCCCACCACTATTTTTTTTTATCCTAGAAACTTACCAAAGTTACCCATTTCACTCGAAATTGGACCAGGAATCTAAATCTGGTCTCTCTTTCATGAAATTCCTGCAACTTCTTTTAAAAAATGAAACACCTTGAAAAAACAGACCTATTTGGCTTGAAAGCCAACTTACGGACCGATTTAAAAAACCGGCCAATTGTCACCAAACTTAGTTTTTCTTACACGGAATTCAACGCTGATCACGAATATGTATGGCGCTTGTCGAAATTTTAGTTTGTTCAAAAGTTATGTCCAACTGTTTCTTTGAAATTCGCCTGTTTCAGTGACATGCCCACCACTATTTTTTTTATCCTCGAAACATACCAAAGTGACCCATTTCAATCGAAATTGGACCAGGAATCTAAATCTGGTCTCTGTTTCACGAAATTTGTGTAACTTTTTTTTAAAAATGAAACACCTTGAAAAAACCGACCTATTTGGCTTGAAAGCCAAACGGGGAGCCGCTCCCAAGCCCATAGACACTTAAAGCATTACCCTGCGATTATTAGAACTCGAGTTAGTGCATTTTGGTAATGCATTTCTATAACAAGTATCAGAAAAACACCGAAAAAAAAAGTTAAAAAAATTTAATTTGCAGTATTAACCTTTTTGAAGCGTTCCTCTTTCCAATGGGCTTAATTGCAATGCATTTCTCTTTTCCGTGCGTTTTGGGTCATTTTTTTGTCTTCCTCCAATTCTTTCCAAACTTAGTTTTTCTTGCACAGAATTCAACGCTGATGACGAATATGTTTGGCAATTGTCGAACTTCCAATTCGTTCAAAAGTTATGTCCGTTTCTTTGAAATTCGTCTGTTTCAGTGACATGCCAACCACTATTTTTTTTTTACAGTAGAAATTTACCAAAGTGACCCATTTAACTCGAAATTTGACCAGGAATTTAAATCTGGTCTCTGTCTAACGAAATTCATGTAACTTATTTTTAAAAATGAAACACCTTCTTGAAAAAACCGACCTATTTGGCTTGAAAGCCAACTTACCGATCGATTTCAAAAAACCAGCCAATTCTCCCAAACTTAGTTTTTCTTGCACAGAATTCATTGCTGATCAAGAATATGTATGGCGCTTGTGTCGAAATTCCAATTCGTTCAAAAGTTATGTCCAACTATTTCTTTGAAATTCGTCTGTTTCAGTGACATGCCAACAACAATTTTTTTTTACAGTAGAAATTTACCAAAGTGACCCATTTCACTCGAAATTTGACAAGGAATCTAAATCTGGTCTCTGTTTAACGAAATTCATGTAACTTATTTTTAAAAATGAAACACCTTCTTGATAAAACCGACCTATTTGGCTTGAAAGCCAACTTACCGACCAATATTAAAAAACCGGGTGTCATTCGAACGGGGAGCCGCTCCCAAACCCAAAGACACTTAAAACATTACCCTTCGATTATTAGAACTCGAGTTAGTGCACTTTGGTAATGCATTTCTAAGACATGTATCAGAAAAACATCGAAAAAAAAAGTAAAAAAAATTTAATTGCAGTATTATCCTTTCTGAAGCGTTCCTCTTTCAAATGGGCTTAATTGCATCGCATTTCTCTTTTCCGTGCGTTTTGGGTCATTTTTTTGTCTTCCTCCAATTCTTACCAAACTTAGTTTTCTTGCACAGAATTCAACGCTGATGACGAATATGTATGGCGCTTGTCGAAATTCCATTTCGTTCAAAAGTTATGTCCAACTGTTTCTTTGAAATTCGTCTGTTTCAGTGACATGCCCACCACTATTTTTTTTTTATCCTAGAAAAATACCAAAGTGACCCATTTCACTCGAAATTGGACCAGGAATCTAAATCTGGCCTCCGTTTCACGAAATTCATTTAACCTTTTTTTTAAAAATGAAACACCTTCTTGAAAAACCGACCTATTTAACTTGAAAGCCAACTTATCGATTGATTTTAAAAAACCGGCCAATTCTCACCAAACTTAATTTTTCTTGCACATAATTCAACGCTGATCACGTATATCTATTGCGCTTGTCGAAATTGTAATTCGTTCAAAAAATTTTTGTCCAACTGTTTCTTTGAAATTCGTCGTTTCCCGTGACATGCGCACCATATTTCTTTTTTCTAGAAACTTACCAAAGTACCCATTTCACCGAAATTGACCAGGAATCTAAATCTGGTCTCCGTTTCACGAAATTCCTGTAACTTTTTCTAAGAAATGAAACACCTTGAAAAAACCGAGATATTTGGCTTTAAAGCCAACTTACGAACCGATTTAAAAAAACCGGCCAATTCTCACCTTAGTTTTTCTTGCACAGAATTCAACGCTGATCACGAATACGTATTGCGCTTGTCGAAATTCCAATTCGTTCAAAAGTTATGTCCAACTGTTTCTTTGAAATTCGTCTGTTTCAGTGACATGCCCACCATAATTTTTTTTTTTTCCTAGAAAATACCAAAGTGACCCATTTCACCCCGAAATTGGACCAGGAATCTAAATCTGGCCTCCGTTTCACGAAATTCATTTAACCTTTTTTTTAAAAAGGAAACACCTTCTTGAAAAACCGACCTATTTAACTTGAAAGCCAACTTATCGATTGATTTTTAAAAAACCCGGGCCCAAATTTTCCAAACTTAATTTTTCTTGCACAGAATTCAACGCTGAACACGTATATCTATTGGGTTTTTTTCGAAATTGTAATTGTTCAAAATTTTGTCCAACGTTTCTTTGAAATTCGTCTGTTTCAGTGACATGCGCAGCACTACTTTTTCTGAAAATTAAAAGTGACCCATTTCACTCAAATTGGACCCGGAATCTAAAACTGGTCTCCGTTTCACGAAATTCGTAACTTTTCTAAGAAATGAAACACCTTGAAAACCGGGGATATTTGGCTTAAAACCCAAATTACGAACCGATTTAAAAAAAACCCCACTCACCTTTTTTTTTCTTGCACAGAATTCAACGCTGACACGAATACTATAGGGTGGTCAAAATTCCCATTTTTCAAAAATTATGTCCGTTTCTTTTGAAATTTTTTTTTTTCAGTGACAACCCAATATTTTTTTTTTTT
>BMAV01023712.1:0-27669 GCA_019973955.1 Trichonephila inaurata madagascariensis
ATATGTTCAAAAACTTTTTGCTTCGTTTATTTGACACCCATATTTTATTGCATAATATATTAATTATTTTCAGAAAAAATTACACACTGAAAATGTATCTAGAATATCCTTTCAAAGCTAAAATGCTTTGCGAAGTTCTATTTTTTCAATCTTAGAATTAAATTAACAAAAAGAAAACACTAAAATTTTTATTTTATATTTGAAAATTGTAAGGGGATGCTTCGTGAGGTTTCCTCTTAAACTAAAATAGGGTAATATTCTTTAAGATTTTACTTAGACATTGACTGCCCCATCTCTCCTTCCAATAGAAACATATAATGCAGATTAGGCCTAAGATATAAAAGTGATGGAGACAAAGGTGAATGTGAGAAATTGATAGCTGTTTGTTGAGAACTTTGTGATTAGAAATGCTTTTTCATATCAGAAAGTTGATTCATCAATTAGTTTGTACTTCGTTGCCAAGCATTATTGTTGTTGGCAGTAAAATCCCTTTTTGAAAAGTTCTCGGATAAGTCTTAATGATCTTTGGACTATCAACATGGTTATGGGAGCTTCTGTCAATTTGTGGGAGTACAGTAGAACCGGTTTTTATGCGGTCCTTTTTTATGTGATTTTATTTTTGTGCGATTTGTTTTGTGCGATTCTATTTTTGCACGATCTTTTTTTTTAAGCGGTACATGAGCTACAACAGCTTTGGTAATACTGTAATGCTTTCTATCAATGTACATATATACACTTCAAGTTCATTGCTTCTATACAGTCTCTTGACACTGCAAGTTCAATTGCTTTCTCTCAACGCACTAGCAACACACTCTTGATTGAAAACGAAACTTTCAATGACAGTGACATTATCAATAATTTGATCGATTATGAAGGTGGACAAGAAGAACCGGATTCTTTGAGAGTGGATAAAATCTATGCAGGGATCCATATTTTCAACAATCTGGAAAAGCATTTTCTTAAAATACATACCGATTCCGAAAGGAGCTTCGACCATGCATATCTAGCTATCGTGATGCTCACAAGCTAATGACCAACCAACCGTCGTTACAAAAACTTATCATTGACTCTATGGTGCCAAAAGAATAAATCAGTTGAAATTGTATCTTCAAGTGACGGAAGAGATTTTGATCTAATTCATCACAGGAAGATGCGCGCTTTAAATTATGAAAAGTAGCAGTGAATTATGATGAGAATTTTGAAAATTTCTTCATGTATACAATGGAAATTAAATGTTTTAAAAATGTTTCCATGGAGAATTTAATTATTTATTTTGTTTGGAAGTGCTTTCTCATAAATTTCGTAAATAATAGCTACATAAAAAGAATAATAAATTTCTGTAGTACATCTACAAAATTGTTAGTTATATGAAAGTATTTATGAAATGTTCAAGTATTTTTTTTTTGTGCCATTTCTTTTTATGCGGTCCCTATCTACAGCACAAAAACAGGTTTATTGTGCCTGCTTTGAGAGCCTGCAAGTAGTTCAGAAAAGCAGAATTTAAATATCAGTTGATCTTCCATGCAACTTTTGAATAGAAATAGTTAATTCAACACAAATCGTTAGGATTGATCATTTAGGATTGTAGCTATTTCCTGGTGATTTAGGATTATAGTTACAATTTCTTGAGAATGGAGCGCTCGGAAGTTGATTGTCAGAAAGGGGAAGGGGGCATTTTAATATGGGTAAAAATTATTACTCTTAAGGTATCCGACTACGTTCGGAACCGTGATTTCGCAAAAACGTATAAATGGATAATATTTATGATATTTAATATAACTTAGATTAGAAGATGTATATAAAATTGTTTTAAGAATAGTATTACAATAAAAAATTATTTAAGAACAATATTTTGACAAAAAATGAACACAGAATTACCCATTTTCAAAACGTTCTCCTTTTGCTAAAAATGCTTCTATTATAATAATATTTTGCCTGTCTATTGCTCAGACCTCTGTACAGAGGCTTAACTAGATTTTTGAAATATATAACTTAGAAGTGGGTTTATCCATGTTTTACGACAACAGAGGGGAGAAATTATAAGAAAAAAACGCCAATAATTATTTCAATGGGTGGTAACTCTGAAAATAATGTGAATTTTTCAAAAATCATAGTTGAGCCTCTGTAGAGAGGTCTGAGCTATATACAGGCAAAATATTATTATAATAGAAGCATTTTTCGCAAAAGGAGAACATTTTGAAAAAAGATTATTCTAAGTTAATTTTTTGCCGAAATACTGTATTTAAATAAATTTTTTTTTGTCAAAATGTCATTAAAACAGTTTTATACATGTAGTCTAATCTAAGTGACACTAAATATCATGAAAACTATCCATTTATGGGCCTTTTTAAAATCACGGTTCCGAACGTAGTCGGATACCTTAAGGGGAAATTGAAGCATTTACATGCGAAGAAACGACTAAAAGATTTAATGTTAATAATTCTGAATATTTGAATTAATTTTGTGTATCATGTTGCACACATTAAAAATATTTGAATTGAATTCCGTATAGAATAAACAAAAGTTCAGAATCATCCATATGACACTAAAACCTGCTATGATACGATATTTTAGGTTGGTGAAATTTTTCGAATTTGAAGTACAAATTAAAATGTTACGCCACTGTCAATTTTAAACTTATTTTCCTTAAAAAAAATGAAGAGTAAACTTATCATCGTACGCGATATATTTTTTTAAATTTTAAAAATCTAAGATTGCGATCAAAGTTTGATGAGACTTCACTTAATGCAGACAGAATACGGTAGCATTTTCATGCTTAGAATGATTTCAATTTCAGTTTTCATTGATATAGAGGACTGTTTCCTCGAATATTTAACAGCGTTTTTACAGACAAGTTTTGTATTTTATTTAAAAAAAACACTATACGATGTTCTCATACAAATTTTGTGGCTACAAGCTAATCCCTGTAAAATGTGTTTTACCGTAAGATATCTAATTCGGCAGGAAAGCAACCTTAATTGCGAGTATAATATTAATATAACACTAATCCTCTCTTCTATCTTCTATTATTCAATAAATACAGTTTATTTATATTAGAAAGTTTCATATATTTCTCTAAAACAGGGATCGGTAACCTTTTAGCTGTGGCGTGCCAAATCATTTGACTACTATGATTCAACGCGCCACACAGTAGGACATTTTTGAAACAATTCGATTCTCGTGATGATGTATGCATATTTAGAGAATAGAGGTCAATAAAAAAGATTTACAGTTTTATTATATGTTAATTTCGCATCATTTAAAGACATTTTTAACATAAAAATAAACAGCATAAAATATAACTACTTCTTCAACAGATATAAATAAAATTAAAATTGTACCTATATTACGCATTTTTAAACATATTTATCAAAATAAGAATTGGGCAACATAAAATATAAGTATTTCCCTTCATTATAGTTAAATAGAAAGATAAAAATAAAATTTTTAATACGAATCTAGTGCTTGCACCGCTCTATTTTCATATCGCAAAATCAGGGGTGTTATGTTTGATTTTCAATTTGACACGACTCGGAGCATTCAGTTGTTAAACAATTTCTTTGCGAACTCGAAATATTTTTCATACGAGGAAAGATTTCTTACATTGATATGTAGAACCAAATGCGGAAAGCAGAGTACACATGCAATTTTCCCTTTTCAAACAATTAAACCTCTAGCATTGGTATTCAGTAATTTACAAAATAGCTGTCTTAAGAGTTATCTTTCAGACTTTTCATAATTCCATAAATGTCCATAATTCTGAAGATGTTTATCTATTAGAAATTTCTTAACTTTCATCCACTCAAAAATTGACAAATCTGTAGAGTAGTGCACTGAGAATTGTACCGCGTGCCACACGCGCACGTGCACCATAGGCTGTTTTAAATCATAAGGCTTAAGCGTCTAAGATTAACCAAGCGTATTTTAAAATGGAACGTATTACTTAATTGATATTGTTTGTGACGGGGTCTTTATCGCGCCTTCTCACTAATCCTCTTGGGGAATCTTTGGCGCCAGATGGCATTATTTAAATCCAATCCTCTCAAGAAGAAACCGCGATATACAGATTAGTGAATAGATATATAAAGGTGCTTTAGCATTCGCGAGTTAGTCGATAGAAGCCCAAATAGTTGAATAGAAGCCGGATAGTAGAATAGAAATCGGATAGTAATAGAATGGAAGAGAAATAGTAGAAGAATAGAGAAGGGCAGAAAGCCGAGGTGCTGATCGCTGTGAGATATTGATAAGAGATCAGTGGCGCAACACAAGGGGGGGTCCTGGGGATCCAGACCCCCCCAAAGCCCTTGATTTTTCCCGATTGGTTATAATTCTAAGTATATAATACGTAAAATTTAATTAAATATTTGTTATTAATGATTAATTTTATTAATTAATGCTAATTATTTATTCAATAATTAGTTTTTTTACTGTGTTTTGTTCCTGAAAATCGACAAAATCAAGAATAGCATGATACAAGAATGGAGAACCTTCAACCCCGGACCCCTCCTCCTTGAAAAATTCTTATGTGCGCTACTGTAAAGATTAATTATAGAAGTGTTATTATAGAACGGACTTGAGCTTATTAAAGTAGAGTAGATAAAGATTCTGAGGTTAATTTCTCATAAAGATAGTGAGTAGGATTTTAGGCTCTACTTACTTAGAATTGATAATTACGTAGTATCACTCCTGATCATATCCCTCTAGTAAGACTTGTGTTGCGTTGATCAATATATATTTAGACAGTAATAAATTAGATTTATTATGGATAATTTGAGTGATCAATCATTTATATTCCTACGAATCTAGGTCGCGTAGATGAAGAGATGATACCCCGCGGCCTGGGGGTATCACAAGTTTAACACATACTTATAGTTAATTTGAACAAAAATATGTTTTAAAAAGAGATAATTATGCTGTTGAAAATGCTATAAATCCCATGACCTATAAAGCACTAAGTCAGTACTTCTCAAACTTTCAATAGTTGTGACCCAATTTTCAGTCATATTTTTCATCACGCCCTCCCTTCTGCATACAATAACAATGTATTGAATGCAATAATAATTTACTTTGACGCTAAAGCTACTATACGACTTTAATTATAAACCGTACAAATTATCAATGTAAGTTTTAAATTTTTCGTATAACAGGATGCATGACAAGAGCCCAAGGCGTCACTCAGTGGCGTAACGTACATCCCCGCAACCCTTTCATTGAGATGGGCGAGATTCTAGGGCAGCGATACTCAACCTACGGCCCGCGGGCCACATGTGGCCAATCGAGCCTTTTTAAGTGGCCCGGTCATAGCCCATTTTTTTTGAGAAATTTACTTATTTAAGAACATCGTATTAAAAATTTAGTGGGAAATTCTTTGTTAAGAAATCAAATACATCAATTTTGGTTTTTGCTGTCGGTGTCGTACGGGTACGAATTGATATTCTTTTTCTATTTGTAGTGGTTACGGTTAGTGATAACAAACAACAGTGGGAAAGCGACAGTTTTATGAGTGGAACTATTTTTTAAACTATATTTCATATCTTGCAAGCGAAAAATATTCGAAGAAAATAGATCGTTTCAAGACGATTGGGAGGTTCATTATTTTGTAGTGAAAAACAAACATGAATCAGTAATTGTTTGATTTGTCACGAAAGTGCTGTATTTAAAAAATACCAATAAACAGGAATCATTCAATGACACTTTTCCACCAAGACCTCTTTCAGGAGGTGATAAATAGGCTTTTTCTTGAATAATCCTTGCAACAGCAACCAAGTGTTTTGTCAGTGGTAATGTCACAGAGGTAACAATGTCATCCTACGAAGTTTGTTATATTATTGGTAATCATATGAAACCGTTCAGAAATGCAGAAATTGTGAAGAAGTGTTTCATAAATGCTTCTAATTGAGTGATAGTGACAAAAATAAAATAATTAAAAGTAAGCAAAACAGGAGTTATAATATTTTGATCAATTTTCCACAGTTTAAATTTCCAATGTTATCTTGGTCTTAGAACGTTTCTACCCCACTCCCCTCCCTTTATCCTCATGTTGCGACCCGAGTGAAATAATTAACATACGTATGCGGCCCGCGTGAAATAGCTTGACATATGCATGCGACCCAACAGAAAAAAAGGTTGAGTACCCCTGTTCTAGGGAATCCAGAGCCTGTCTGTCACCAAGTACGCCTTGGGGCCCAAAACCTGACTTTGTAGGGAGCCCTGATATTCTCTGTTACGTCACTGGTAATTATTAAAATTTTTCTTAACGTATTATAGTTAAATTAATTATCAAATACATTGTGCGCGCCGTACTGATATATTTATAAGTATAATTTATCAGTTAAATATGTATTTTATTTTTTATTACATTAGGATGTATTTTACTTTGATTCCTTACAGTAGCGCACACAGAAATTTTTCTTAAGGAGGGTGTCCAGAGTCGCAAGGCTACCATTCTTGTATCATGCTCCTTTTGATTTTGTCTATTTTCGGAAACAAAAACAGTAAAAAACGAATTATTGAATAAATAAATAGCATTAATTACTAAAATTAATCGTTAATAACAAATGCTTAATTAAATTTTACGTACTGTATACTTGGAATTATAATCAAAAATAATCAAGGGCTTTGGGAGGGGTCCGGACCCCTAGGACACCCCTTGTGTGCGCCACTACTTTCTTATAGTAAATTAAAAATATTTTTAAGGTATTCGAACACGTTGAAAATGACCAAATTCGGTCAAAATAGATATTTTTGTTTTTTATTTTATTGGATAGAGCTATCTTTTGGCCTTATGAAACATGTTTTGGTTTGTTTCTACGCTACCTAGAGGCCAAGTTACAATCAATTTTATAAAGGTAGAAAAACAGGAAGTGGGTCTTTGATCTACCAGAAGTTGGCATTTAAATTGCTCAAAATCTATCAGGGTGAATCTGATAACTCAAAATGTTACGAATGTATTTCTATAAAAGTTTTTGAAGCTGATATATTTGATTATTTCCTAGAGAATGTACTAAAATATTTCTTATTGTATGAATACTTTTTCAGTTATGGCTTGTTATTAAAATAATGGTCTTATAAAGAATATAACAATTATTATACTGTTTACTCAAAGAGCTCTGAAATTTTGAAATTTTTATAAAATATTAAAATTTTAGTACACACTTTCTAGATAAATGCATCTAATTTGTTTTAGTAATAATTTTACTAATACATGTTTATGACTTTTTTTTCTGTAACTGCTTTGAAGTTTTAAAAATTTTGCTAAAATTTCACTTATAATTTTATGACTTTGTGAAATTCAGGTAATTTATTTCAAATATTATTAGTTAAATAGTAATATTTATTGTGTGTGGTGTTGAGTCCTAAAAAACATTTATAATGTTTAGATATGTTATTTTGTTAAAAAGTACTGCGAACGTGTTCGGATACCTTAAATAATCTTTGACTTTTAACTTTTCGATATATTCATGCCCCCCCATGAAGGGTTATCACGCCCCCCTAGAGGGGCACGCTCTACAGTTTCAGAAACGCTACACACTAAGTGCAATCTATTTAACACAAAATCCCACTAAACAATACAGCACTAGTGTTAAAACTCATCAATACAAGCTTAGCAAGTACAGCCGAACTGAAACTGTAATTACCTGTGTTTATTAAGATAGGTTAATAAAAACGCCTCATTTTAACCGCGGGAAATATGTTTATCGAATTTATTACACCTTCAGCGGTAGTGCATTAGGAACCGGAATATTGGAACATTAACCCGGCCACAGTGCAACTACCATAATGATAATGTACATATTATGCTAGTGGACGAATTGCGATATGCCGTCTGTTAACGACTCACTCCAGTTTTCCCGGCTTCCGGAACATCCATAATCCGGGAATGCACGCTCGAATCAATGCAGGATGATCTAAATTTCAAATATTATAGGGGTTCTGATTTATCTGGGAAAGTGCTTTTAATTCGTTTGCATTCTGCGTTTCGCCCACTCCTCCACGCCCTCTATCAGCGTGTTCACCGTTTTACATATTCATATTATTTAACGCGATGCGAATTGGATAAGGGGCGGGGGTGTAGGGTTCGAAATTCTGATGCCCAGGGGGTGCATTGGGTATGTGAGTGAGAGAGGTAGGATGCAAAGTTATATTCGAGATTGAAAGTACGTGAATAAATTTTTGGTTTTCTTCGGTGCAGACGGCTTCGATGATTCATAGGGCCGGATTTTTTTTTATCTTGTTTTATTTCTTTATCTGCTTTGAGCACTTTTTTAATAGCTTGAAGATATTTTACTTAAAAAAAAAACTTTTGTTCCAGAAATATAAACTTAATTATTTCTTAACTAGATTATCTATTATTTAGCTGGTTCATAAATTATACATATTATGTAATAGATATTTCTGTTTCGTGTATATGAAACTTCCATTTGATTCTGCAAGACAAACAAACGAATGAAAATGCATGTATTTATGTACGAACGTCCTGAACTCACACACATTTGTTAGCCTAATTTTTGTGTTTGAAATTATCTTATTGGTTCTAATGTATTTTTTATGCTAATTTTAAATGTATTATTAGTTTTTTATTGCCACAATTTTCTTTTAATGCAGGGTAGTGACCATAACAGTGGCGCACACAAGGTGGGGGGTCCTCGGGTCTAGACCCTACCTCCCACATCCCTTCATTTTTCCGATTGATTACAATCCTATGAATATAGTACAAAAATTTAATTAAGTATTTGTTATGCGTAATTGATTTTATTAATTAATGCTGATTATTTATTCAATAATTAATTTTCTACTGTTTTTGTTCCCGAAAATTGATAAAATCAAAAAATATGTTGGGAGGCTTATTAGAGTATAATACGAAAATGATGGACTTTCGATTCTGCCCCTGAAAAATTCCTGTGTGCGCTACTGGACTATAGTGATACATATAATAATAGAAAACATTTATCAGTAACTTTTAAGAGGACGTGGTCAAGGTAATGGACTCATGGTTGCCGTGTCATGAGTTCGAGCCTTGTACCGCAGAAGACTTACCGTGCAGAGGAGGCCGATGCGCGTTAAATATGTCGCAGCCCAGACGTCCTCCCGTTGGTGGGATGTGGAAGTTTGGAGAAGAGTGCCAGAGATCACATGTCGTCCTCGTCACTTGACCGTTGTTAAAAATTACGAGGTCCGTCACCAGAAGTCCTCGAGTAGCTGAATAGTGCGACGTTAATATTCACTCTCTCATTCAATAACTGTAAGGCAGTATATAGAAATACAACATCATGAGATATTCATCGATGTGGGTGAATAACGGCTATTATGTGTATGTGTGTAGGGGAGGGGGTACAATAAAAGAATTTAAGAAGCCTGATTTGAGAAAGATTTTATAAATATAAAGCTTTGGTATAGAAAAATTCTTTTTGCCAAACGTTTTTTTTATGAAAAAGAACCAATATTAAAATTATAAGTTTCTACTCTTATTTAAAACGTAACTTCCATTCAGTCACACCTGAAGGGAATAGATAGTTCGATACTAACTTCAAGTAGTCAACAAAAGTTCTAATATATATTTTTAATAGAATCTGTTTTTGCATATGTTGTGAAATTATTGTTAAATATATTCCAAGTTGTTCGAAAAACATTTGAATTTTTAAGTAAGTGAATTATATTTGCTGAAATGGAATGTTGAACCTACTTAATTTTATAGATATTCTAACCTCCGAATAAATTTGTTGAAGCATTACTTATTCTGAAAATGTTGCAAAAATTTACTTATTTTACATTCTCTGAAAATTTAAATTTTTCATTGTTTGCTAAAACGAGTAGAACTTTTCAAATCTTCAAAATGCACTTCTTAAATCTCTTTTAATTAACTTAAAGACCTAATCGAACGTGCAAAGGCTCACAATTAGATTGAGTCATCATTTTAAAACCGCCTTTTCAAAACACCCCCGTAAAACCTCCTCAATTACCCCGCCTTTTCCCTTACGACTACAAATTGATTCCTGGCGAACTTTTGTCCAGCCAACCCTATCCGTTCCACATTTCATCAATGTATCCCTCTGTCATCAACACTCTTTGCGATTAAACCCCTACCACTACTACTACACGCCAAATAGAACGGAATTGATAGAACAAAAGAGCGCAACCTAAGAATGGAACGAAGGAACGTTTCCATTCATCAGGGTACCGCCTTGTCACTTGCAGCTGATCCCCTACACCACCCCCTTTTACCCGGGCCGGACCCTGAGAACCCCCCTCCCCTCTAGCAATTGATGATCTTTTATTGGTTTGTAGGTGACGCCAGATTTCGCGTGGACTCTGAAGGCGGAAGGCTCCAAGTTTTCCTCGGGGGGTTGGAAGGGGGTGCACGAGGGGTCAGAGTCCGAAGCCTCCACTAATTATTAGGAACAACAGACTTTTGCCGGGGGTGGGCACGCCTGAAATCACCGCTCTCCTTATATAAGGTGGTTGTAGGCAGGGAGGGGGGTCTTGACACCACGTGCTATTGACGGGTGCTAGAGAGAGAGGGTCCCAGATTTTGTTAGGGGTGGTGACAGTGGAAGGGGGGATGGTAATAACTGGTGCGTATGATTTCGTTGCCTTAGAAACTGTAGCAACGTGATGAACAACCAACTCCCCATCTAACAATCCCGAGCAAAAGCACACGGACATTATGGTCCACTTCTATTTCAGCTCATGTTCCAACATGAATTTTCGTTTGGGCTGTCAGTGTCAGAGAGAGAAAGACCCTCATCTTGAGCTTCTCTCTCTTCCCCCTTCTTCCTTCATCCAGTTTATCTCTCTTCTGATTGGTGGATAAAGGAGGGGTTGTCGAGATCCCCCTCCATGCTTGTTTATTATTGCCCATTGCGCGTTAATGATAGATGTTATAGTTTCATTTCATGGGTCTTCCCCCGTGTTGATGATCCGGAGGGGTAGGATGGTTGTAGGGGTGGTCCGTTCCCCAACCACCCCCCTCGTTTTGTCCTTTTCCTGGGCCAATTTTACCAGCATGGTTTTCGGGATAGACAAGCGTGTCCAAACTTCCCTCCCCGGTGTCTTCTGTATTTCAATTAGTGTCGGTTATGATTATTTAGCGACAGTTTGAGTTGATGGAAGGGGAAGGTTATTTTAAACGAGAAGAGTTGATGGTGCTGATTGAGTGAAATGTAAACCGTGATGTGTCCGTGAAAGCTGTTATTCATTTGGAATAATTTTGCGCTTGATTGGCCTTTATTTTCTGAAAAGTTTGTACATCTCCTATCGGGATCGTACTTTTAAAATACAAAGTGTAGTAAATTTATCAGAAATACAGTATGGACATTATTTTAATATATAACAAGTAACATATATATACAAATAAGTCAATTCCTACTTGGTCAGCAAAGAAAATTTTTATTTTAGTTACTTCTTATTAAATAATTACAATTAAAATAAATATATATATATATACATATGACACACAGTGGTGCACACGGGAGGGGGGTCCTCAGGACCTGATCCCCTAGAAGCTCTTGATTTTTTCGATTGATTATAATCCTATGCAGTGGCGCACACAAGGGGAGTCCGGACCCCCAAAGCCCTTGTTAATTTTCCGATTGATTATAATTTTAAATATATAGTACAGTAAATTTAATTAAGAATTTGTTATTAATGATTAATTTTATTAATTAATGCTAATTATTTATTCAATAATTAGTTTTTTACTGAGTTTTGTTCCCGAAAACCGACAAAATCAAAAGGAGCATGATACAAGAATGGTGAACTTTCGACCAACGACCCTTGAAAAATTCATGGTCTACTGATCCTATGTATATAGAACGTAAAATTTAATTAATTATTTGTTATGAATCATTAAGTTTATTAATTAATGCAAATTATTCATTGGACAATTAATTGTTTACTCAAAAGAATATGTTGTATGGAAGCGTATTGGAGCATGATACGAGAAAAGTGGACTTTCGACCCCCCACCCGGAAAAACTCCTGTGTGAGCTTCTGATATGACAGAATCACAATATTAAGTGGCAAAATAGATAGCGATTTTCCCTCTTTTTCCTTTCTATATATAGTGTTGGATTATTATTTTCGTTTGTTACTATTTATTCATAAATTAAATTTAATTATTCCAATAAAATAGTAAGGTAAAAAGAAATCACATTCCTAGATATTAGGCAGTCCCAGGTGGGATTTGGCTGTGGTAGTCGAGTGGTATAGGTATCGGATCGTGGCTTGCCTTGTCACCAGTTCGAGCCCAGTACCACTAAAGACCCGCCGTGTAGAGCAGGGATACACGTTAAATCTGTCGAGAGCTGAAACATCCTCCCGTTGGTGTGGTGTGGTAGTTAGGAGAGAGGTCATCCACGCCACTTGACCATGGTTAAAAATTACGTGGTTCGTCACCAAAAGCCCTCGCGTAGCTGAACAGTACGACATTAATATTCAATCAATCAATTAATCAACTTATGTGGGATTCCAACCCACGACCTTTGGATTAGATGTCCAACTCGGATGCCTAATATTTGAAAAAACTATATTTGGCTGTAGAAACTGTATGTTACATATTGAAATTTTTTTTATCTTTATTCAAGCATATAAATTTTTTATCTTTTCTCAACTTACATAACAGAAATTAACGACAAAAAGTTTACTTATTTAATTTTTTAATACTCAAATGATCTTAATATAACACTCCAGAAATGTGATAAAGTTTTTCAAAATTCAGCAAAACTGTGCTTTAAGGGTGTTTTTGGTTAATGTTAAAGAATAGGACCCGAATTTGGAATATTTGTTCAGATATAAAAGAAATAAAAAATTAATATGATAATCTGGCTTCACTATCCTTTAGAGAGCAGCATTTTTTATCATACTTCCCACTTTTAACCGAGTTGATTCATTTTTTTTTGGTATAAAATGTGTTTCGCATTTTTTATCCTATACTGTAATGTTAAATAGGCTTTGCCTTCACGTATTGAAACAAAAAAGGAAAGTATTCACGGAATATTTTGAAATTTTTAAAAACACTATATTGTTAACAGAGGTACGAGTTATAATATTGTAAATTTCCATGGAAGTTGGGTCATTTTTTTGGTCTGAAAATGTGCTTCGCGTTTAATTAAAACTCTCGTACTTTTACCGAAGTCAGCCTTAAACGTAAAAACGTCGAAAATTTGAATCTTTGGACATCTTCCATGTGTTATTTATATTTACGATGACAGTATTCCACATATTGAACTTATCGCCAGATTTATCTTTTAAATAATACAGTTCTAAGGTATTAAAAAATTATTTTTAAAAAATTATTAGAACCATGCGATAAGTTTTCGCAATAGCCGATCCACATGAAAAAATAATTCCACACTTTACACCTTTTCACTCTTTTTTAATGAATAGAAGTCCGAAAAAATGTTCTTAATTGCCCTTTAATCACTTTTGGAACAACGAAAAATAATTATTTAAAAAACATGGTGCAACATTTTTCTTTCTTTTTTTCAGTTTAGAATTTTCTCAGTGGGTGATGTAATTAGAAAGGAGAAAGAGTTTACTTTCTTTTAATTATCGTTACAGGGCATAAAAAGTTTATTTTCATATTTTTAAAATGGGACGCTACGCTTAACATTCAGCCTTAAATTTAAAACTTTAATCATTATGTGAGCAGCGCATGTAAGTATTTGTACAGTTTTAAGGCATTAGGAATGACTGAAGTTGTACGTATTTTGCTAAACAAAACTGGTTTTATGGAGCTTTAATTTTAAATAATATAGATTGCTACGAATTTTGTGTAAAATAATGCAAATAATTTGTATTTGTATGTGTAAAGCATTTTATGTTATATTTATTTTATGTTAAAACTGTAACATTCGCAAGCAACGCCGTCCCTTACGTTATAATGGCGATTCAATGGGAACTTGGCGAAATCTTTGTGATAGTGTCAAGTTGGCATCATTTTTGGCAACCAAGTTTGCGAGTTCGCGACCTTAGGGATTATTCTAGAAATTAGTGGAGAAATACACTAATTTCACGATGTATGATACAAACGGATTTTTCTCGAAGGATCCGCTGGGCCTATAAATAGAGAGATGCTCTCCGAAACGAATCAGGATGGTTTTGACCAGCGATTAGTTAGTATTGCTTTGGCTAGCGACTAGTAGTCTTACCCTGATCGTGATTACCAATTAGCTCGACGAGCGGTGCTTGTGAATAATATTTTACATACGTGTATTTTAGACACTGATAATTGTGTCTGAGAGCGTGTTGTTGAAGGTGTGAAGACTTTCTGAGATTTATGCTGCGAATATTACTTTTGAATCCTGTACTTCAAGGATTATTTTATCGACAATAAATTCTCACCTCCTAAAGAACTGTCTTGCTCTTTGCAACTGATTTGCATAAAATCCTCGAACCTCGATCAACGGAACAATATTTTTTTAACCTAATGTTTGCATCGTTCTTCTTTATTTCTATGTACGAAAATAACTCAAAAAGTAAAAAGACTTTTAAAATTTCTCTTGCCAAGGTTTGGCAACAGTGCTAGTATCCAGTGCTGAATGAGGGGTAGTCGGCGAAACTTCTATACAACGTGTCACTCGTCTTTCCTCGTAGACGTTGGAATGTGGGAGACCTTTCAACATGGCAGCATTATTGTCGATCTACACCAAGAAGGGAAGGAGGGCCGTGATTCGTCTTTCGTTTGCTGAGGGTGTGATACCTGTGTCTCATCTCTTCCATCATTATACCCTTAACGACGATGACCGTCTGTGGTTGACGTCAATGGACTGTCCAATATTTCGTCGTCACATAAAGAATTTCTGTTGTTGTTTCAAATCCCCTCTGAGCAGGAAAGCCTACACCATGTCCATTTGACATTTCCTTATAAGAATGTCACAAACCAGGTCTTGATCTCCAAACAACTGTCCCAGGGAAATGCCCCAGCAGTCCAAAAGATGAGCAGGAGAAGCATGAACAGGCAAAGAAAGACTTTACCCCTGCACAAAAGTCATGTCACACAGGTGACCACTTATAAAGCGCGCCAAGGCCGTCTGAAGAGCCACGGAACTCCTGTACTGTAGAGATAAGCCAGGACTCTTAGCTGAGTACTAGAGGTGAGCAGGAGGGTTTCGTCAAGTGAAATTCATTTCAGCAATGTGAAAGGAATGAATTTTAGAATGGCTCAAGACAGAGGAACTGGGGTTAGGGAGATCACTCATTGGCTGCCTCGTTCCCAGGCACACCCACATGCGACGGTAGCCACTGGAGACACAATTGTTTCCTTTGACCAAGTCTAGCCAATTTGGATATAATATCTAAACAAATACTGTCTATAATTTTTGGCCAATTCTTCAAATATTGGATGGAGCTTCTGCTGTCTTTTAGAGGATCCAGATACTGTCCTCATTTAAGTTAAGAGCATGATCGAGAGCACCACTAATAGCAAGGAATTCCGATCTAAAGACGGAACAGTGGTCATAATTCCTGATTCTGATTTTAACATTATTCCCAGGAGTGTTACTAAGTATACCACTCACTGTTCTACCGATATCAAGAATTTCTTTCCAGTTGGTAGCGCTCTATCCATTCATAGACCTTGCTTCGTGATAAACAACTGTTACCATACTGCGCTTGCATGGGAGGAATAATTTCCACAGGTTTTACACCTTCCGCAAACAAAAAGCGAAATACTGTCCTCCTTTCCTTCTTGGTACAGATCGACAATGATGTTGCCATGTTGAAAGGCCTGCTGCACCCTCAAAGACTACGAGGGAAAACGAGTAAATTGTTGTATAGAAATGTTGCCTACTATCTCTCATTCAGTGCTGGATACTAACGCTGTTACCAAACTTGGAAAGAGAAGTTGTAAAAGTCCATTTACTTTTTGACTCGTATTTGTGATTTGCTACGGTTGAGAGACATGCAACTGCTTCGAGTTCGAACATCAAATTTTCAGGAACGGAATCCTTCGAGTTATCTTCAGAGATTTTCGCGATTTCGTCAAAATTTTTATAATTTATTTATTGCATAAATATTTTTTTAAAAAGCCCAAAAAACTTAAGGTACGTTTTGAACGTAAATTTCGTCATTTTTTGAAAGGTAAAATAGTGGTGGTAGTGGTGAGACTAATCCCTTTTGCTTAGTGAAACAAAACCAGACCCACATGAGCCCATAGATCTGTACAAAGTCTAAAAATGGCAGAGGGAAGTAACAGCCTCCTCACAGGAAAAACCCAGACATTGCAGAATGAGCTAAGGAGAAAAAGGAATGATGTCACATTTGGTGCAAATTGAGAAGCTTCTTTTGCCACCTTCAAAATTCATGCACCTCAGGTGACCAGTCGAAAACCACGAGAATGCCGCCTGAGGAAATCTGGGACCCTTGAATTATATGGTAGATCCAGGATGTCTTTGAAAGAACCATGAGTGTACAGATAAAAAAGTACGCTGGATGAAACAAATAACCATCATAAGAAACTTTTGTCACTACTAGTTAAACGTCGGAAAGAGCTTTAGCGTAAAAAGAATGACGCATGCGCATAGTGCCGAAGAAGACAGAGTAGCAGAAGACCAGCATGCTCGAGGTTACTCGAGCACAAACCACGATGACAAACAAACACGTACTGACTGACACTATGGTTGCCAACAAAAGTGTGCGTAGTGATCCGATATGAATGGACCTGAGAGACAACATTGCAAGAAAATAGGGCATAATGTTAGCAGACAGCGCGTAACGGTTTCAGAATAGTATCCACACTGTATGTTGGTCATGCTCAGGTCCATTACAGTCTCCATGATGTTTGGGGCTACCAAAAAGTGTCTTCAAGATGGATGCCGAGAAACCTGACTCTGAATTACAAGAGTGCCAGAATCGGAAGCATCCTGGTTCCTCAGTAACAAAAAACTTATTCCAAAACAATGCTGAAGTAAAGCAAAGTTATCTTTTATTTATCAAATGCCTGGCCATTGACCATCAGGTCATTAGGCAACGCGAGCTCTCCATTATTTCTTCACAATACAGTCTAAACCCTTAAGTGCAGAGCACACGTTTAGATGGGAAGTGTTCATGACTTGTACAGACGCACACATAACACAAAAAGGGGGAGTCAGTCAGATTAAAACAATACAAATGAGCACAAAGGCAGTCATGTCCAGTCAATAATCTAAACTCAGCCACAACAGCAGCACAAGTAGAGTCCTAGACACAATTAGGTTTTATTTGCAACTTCCATTATTTATTTTTGGCAGCAATGGTAGCAGTATCTAGATAGCATTTGTTTATAAATCCTATTAATTTCAAGTTTTTCGAGTGAAGAGGCAGGTCTCTAGTAGATCTTTGGAGAATATCCGTGCCTCTTTTTGCTAAAAGGTCTCCCATTTCATTTCCCCAGAGTCCACAATGGGAAGGCACCCACTCAAAGACAACCTTTGTCAGAATTATGCTCAGCAGTTCCCTGCAATCCTGAACTCGGGAAATTTGTTTGTCTTGGTTACTTGCTACTGCCTGAAGGGCAGAACTTGAATCTGATAAAATTACAACCTTATCAGGAGTGGAGAGACGGGTAGAAAGCTGATGAAGGGCCAAATGAATTGCCTCGATTTCCCCGTCATAATGAGTTGTATGAGAGCCGATATGAGAGTAAAACGAAAAAAGATCCCAGAAAGCACCAGCACCCTGAGTGGAATCCAAAAGGGAACCATCTGTGTTGATATGAAGCCACTCATCAAGGAGAAGTTGCGTTACATTTCCTTGCATCACAAGGGAAAGAGTCTTACCACAGTGGTTTCTTCGAACTGATTGCACACTACGAGAATTGTCTCAATGTTGGTGGCAATTATGTCGAAAAAATAGTGCATGATATATGTTTAAGATGCCATAATGTATTTTCCTTTGGTAATAAAGTTTCCGTGTGGGAAAAAAAATGACGAAATCTACTTTCGTAACGTCCTTTAAGGTATCCGATTACGTTCGGAACTGTTATTTTTCAAAAGCGTATAAATGGATAATATTTATGATATCTAGTGTCACTTAGATTAGAAAATGTACCATAAAATTGCTTTAAGAATATTATTACAAAAAAAACTATTTAAGTACAATATTTTGACAAAAAGTGAACATAAAATGACCCATTTTCAAAATATTCTCCTTTTGTGAAAAATGCTTCTATTATAATAATATTTTGCCTGTATATAGCTCAGACCTCTGTACAGAGGCTAAACTAGAATTTTTGAAATATATAACTTAGAAGTGGGTTTATCCATGTTTTATACGACAAAAAAGGGGAGAAATTTTAAGAAAAAAACGCCGATAATTGTTTGAATTGGTTGTAACTCTTAAAATAATGTGATTTTTTCAAAACTCATAATTGAGCCTCTGTACTGAGTTCTGAGCTATATACAGGCAAAATATTATTACAATTACATTTTTCACAAAAGGAGAACATTTTGAAAAAAGGGTATTCTAAGTTAATTTTTTGCCGAAATATTGTATTTAAATAATTTCTTTTTGTCAAAATGTCTTTAAAACAATTTTATACATGTATTCTAATCTAAGTGACACTAAATATCATGAAAATTATCTATTAATGCTCTTTTTTAAAATCACGGTTGAGAACGTAGTCGGATACCTTAAAGAGAGGAGAGCTCCTTTGTTTCAACCTATTCAATTTTACAAATAATAGGATACCACTTTTTGCATGAATATGTTACCGTTAAGGTGCAGAAATCAATTAATCTGCATATTAGCTAGGCAATCTAAATATTAACTAGAGTGATCAGTTGAAGTGCAGAAAATTGTTTCATTACTCAAATTGCTTAGATAATCTGCACATTACCTACTAGAGACTTGTTAAAGTGAAAATAAGACCTTTGGTGGAACAATAGCAACGTTTCTGTAAGTTTAAATTAAATATTATTTATTTTTTTATATCTAAGGAATCAAGTTAATACAATCGAATGATCAACATTTAGTTGATAGAATCAATTATCAAGCAATTGAAAAACTATAATACGAAGAATCAAAGGGCTTAAAATATTATTGCAATTAAGGAAATTGACATAATGTTATTTTTCTTCGATCCTTAAAGAATCACGTGTATACAATTAGGCAAATAGTAAATTAGTTGATAGAATCAATCATCAATCAATACAAAGAATCAAATGGTTTAACATATTATTACAACAACAACAAAAAATGAATTTGCGAAACATATGATAAAAATATACTTGCTTATTAGATCAGTCTGAAGATTGGTAATGAACTTTGAATTGCACAGTAAGTTGCTTTTGCGACAAGTACGTCTATTTTAAATTATTCCGGACTGAATCAACGTTCAATCAAAATTTCTAACAGAAAGAAAAGGAAGAAACAAACTTTTAAAATTTAATGATCCGGAAACCTCTAATATGAAGATTACCCTGTTAAAATGTGGAAAACTCTTGATTCCTCACTTTGACGGAGAAAATCAGTTAATCTGCAGATTAGCTAGGTAATCGCCCACATTAACGGCTTTCAAGCTTTAACGGTTGTGATGGATGGGCTCCACTATCTATCAGTGTACGAGAGTTAGAAGGAAGATTAGCCTCAGTCAAAACAAATACAATTTATTAACAAATCTCAACAACCCAAGTTAGGAAATGCACCTTTAAACAAATATGGGAGCAAAAGCGGGAAGACGAGATAATTAATATTTAATTATAAATTGAATCACTTACTCTGGGAACATCTACTTCGAGTTAAGTCTCTAAGTTAATCTATATACTTCATGCCGACACTAATCCAATTTAAATATCTAATTTACCAAATCATCGATCTTAAATACTAAGCAAATAATCTACGAATCACTCTCGACTGGCTTTCTATTACTTTACGTTAATCGCTAAATGCTATCAATTAACTCCTAACCTCTCTCTCTCTCTTCGAATCTGAAAGTTAATACTTAAATATAAGCCTTGATTTGCATAAGTCGCGTCTTCTTCAGGAGAATGTTTTCAATAGAATAGTATGTAAAGAAACAGGGTTTCCCACCTAGAGGATTAGTAGGAGGTTCGTGAATAGACCCGTTACACTGTAAAAAATACACGGCTCTGATTGCAACAATTTCCCAATTGAGGTTGAGGTCTGAAAATTTTAGTTTTTCTTATAACGTAATGTTTAACACTTAAGCCGCATTCACACCAAGGCAGTCAGCGCCAAGCGTTGAGCATCTAGCCAATCAGACTTCATCTCGGGCGAGATAAGGTCTCTGATTGGCTCGACGCTGACAGCTTTGGTGTGAATTCAGCTTTAAGGTGTCCGACTACTTGCGACAACTTTTTTGAAAAAAATCGAAATAGATATGGGAATTTTTTTTAGGGGGGTTTAGATTTATTTAGTATATTTTAAGGGAAAAAAACCATAAAATTGAAAACAGAAAAAAAAATTATTATTATTAAAAGGGGAAAAGACTGGTGAAAATGTACAAAAAATTACATAAAAGGGGCTCGCTCTTTACAAAAATTTTTCGAACAAATTCTCAATTTTTCAATTTTAATGTGCTACTTGGTTATTTCTGCTTGAAACGACCCTCAGGATAAGAGATATTTTAATTTTTACAAAAACTAGAACACTCTATCTTAGTGACTGTATGAAATTGCTTAAAAAAAAACAGTGATTATATTCTCGTAAAGGACTGTAAATTTTGAAATAAAACAGTGATTGATAAATCTGAAAGTCAAAACACTTCTACTGTTATACAAAACATTCACAAAAAATTTCAGCAAATTATTTTCAAAACTTTTTGATCAATCGCTGTCCCCGTTTGAGTTTTTCGGGTAAAAACACACAATTCGAGTAAAAGCGCATTTTAAAGTTTGACATCTTACGTAAAGTTATATTGGCATCTTCTTTTATTAAATCACTTGTAGTTTTTGTTCTAGTGAATGGAAAATAAAAGGCTTGGTATTTTTATGAAGCTAATAAGACGACCTATAAAATAAAATTATAAAAAATTGGTCAATTTTTGAAAAAAATTGTGATTTTAGGGTAGTCGGATACATTAAAAAAATTATTTAAAAAAGGAATCACATTCTAATACGTTATAATTACTTTTTTTCATGCATAAAAAGTTTATATGACTATATGAAAATTATTACGCACAGATTTCATTTACACATTCTCCCACTATCATACTGCAGTTTTTACTTTTGCATATAAGCACAGCCTATCTAGAGGTAGTAACTTCTTTTAGATTTATACGAAAATCAATTTCTCTTTTGGCGATTTTCCTTTTCATTTCTTTAGCACCTTAGTCTTTCTCGCCAAGGCTAGTTGAAATGCTTATGGAAAAGCATTGGTATTCTTGGGATTAACTCTATAAAAAATAAATAATAAATAAACACACAGAGAGAAAAACCCAGACCGATATAAAATAAGACGAATAATAAAATATATATCGGCATCCATGCCTATATATAGCCGCTGCAGCTTTTCAAAAATATTCCTATACGTAATCCATTTTTATTGGCTGACATAGAAGCCAGTTTTATTTCTCTTAGCTGGCTAGGTTGACTCTTGGAGAAGAAGGTTTTATTTTTATTTATTATTGATTTATTTGTATTTATATTTATTTCTCAGTTCCTTTCATTTCACAAGGCGAAGGAAGAGGTTGATAACAATATATCTGTATACATAAAAAAGAAAATCACAGAGGAGGGTACGAAAAAATAATATATTTTTTAAAAATATATATTTATAAAGTTGCGTTTTGAATGCACCAGAAGATATGGTTTAAACTCATAGAAGCGATAAAAAAAATTCATGCATGAAATGCAGTGGTTGCGAAATTTTTTTTACTGATTTTTTTTTTTCGTACTTTATTTATCTGGATTTTTTTTTCATTTTATGTCTTTTTTTTATATTTTTACGGTGGGTTTTATTTATGGAGGTGGTTTTAAAAGAGCTTTGGACGCGTTAGCTCTTGCGTAAGATTTTCAGAGATTGGGGAGCTAAAGAATTTTTTTTTCTACCTTCATTTTTTTTTTATTAAATATTAACCATTCTGTGATTAAAAAAGTCCTTTTTTTATGGGCTAATAAATGCTCCTATTCTATGCAAAGGTTTTAAGTATCCTTTAAAATACTAGAAATAAAAAAAAGGGGGGGATTGGTTGAGCCTTTGCTGTAAAATTTTTACTCATTTTTTCTCTTCAGCGAAGAATATTTAAATATTTAGTGTTTAAAATGTATAAATTTGCATCGTGTAATGCTGCTGTGAAGCGATTCAGTGTGTCACTTGTAGAAAATTCTTTGGGTTATTTGATTAAAAAAGGGCCCAATATTTTTCATACTTTAACCCGGCCCCGAAAAGTTCTAAATGAACATTCGGTTAAAAAACCATGAGAAGATAATACGACGGACCCGTAATTAACCATGGTATGACTGCATCCTTTTTCTAACACGAACACCAAAATTTCACTTAATTTACGGCACGAAAAGATTCTTCGGGTAAATGAACAAATTCCGAAATCACACCCAGCCGGATTGGACTATCCTACAGTATCAAAGGAAAAAAATTCGTTGCAGCAAATGATGATAATATGTGTAGAGCCCCAATTATAGCAAACAGACATCTTGGAGTTTGTTCAAAGTTCAAAAAATACCATTGATGCAGATTCCAACAACAAAAATGGAATAAATAATGCAGCTCCTGTTCCCATGACATCCCAAATGAGGAACGTCATGAAAATATACTGAGTTATTTTGATGCACATTCCATTAGTGAAATGAATAACAAAATGGGCAACATTGAACTATTTGTTGCTAAAAAATACAATGCAAAGAAAACTATCAGATTATTTTTCAAAATAAATGCTTAGTTTTTTCAAAAACCTTGAAAATTTCGTATTAAATTTCATGAAGTTCTTGTGAACGTTTTTGTTTCATTGATTTTTATTAAGTACATGAATATATGCATACCTATGTAAATAAAATATACTCTAATAAACTTAATTTTGTTGAAATATGGTTTTTATTTGTAATATCCTTTAACACGAAATTCTCTTTGCATGAAAAAGTATTTCAGTCCCTCTCAATGTCGTGTTAAACGATTTTCACTGCATTTTGAATTCTTTGATTTAAGCAATCATGTGTATTACTTTCGTATTCATTCTTTTTATTAAATCTTGTTTTGTTTCATAATTGTAAAATTAACTTTTTCTTCATTCCTTTTAATTATTTATATACTTGAGGATTAAACTTTCACAAAGTATCACTTATATCTAATAAAAAAAAACTAATATTTCGAAAAATTTCCAAAATTTTAGAAATGAGGATGCATATAGTTAAAAATTTTTTTCCCAAAAAATTTAAAAACCTTTTTTCATCCAAATTTTGGAAAAATTTTTACATACGTTTGAAATTCCCTTCTAATGGAAAAAAATTTAAAAATGGGTTTTTCTCAGAAAAAAAATTTCTAGTTTTCTTTTATTTAAAATGCTAACATTTTTTTCTAACATGTCAAATGATTTGATACTTTTTTCGAACTATTCAAATTTAAAACGTAACAAAAAATTTGGGAGATTTTGTTTAACTATTTAACTAATTTCGTTGACAAAAATTTGGGATGCATTTTGTCCAAAAAATTAAATAATAGTGTAACCTTTTAAATTTATATCATTTTGTCAACTATTTTTTATTAAAACAGGAAAAAAGGGGAGCCCTTTGTCCCAAAATTTCTATTAATACATGGAACAAAAAAATTTGGGATTACTTTATCCAATGTTGCCCAACTATTGCCCTTTTTAAAACATGTAACCAAAATTGGGAAAGTATTTTTTAATTAAAAACAATGGCCAAATAATCAAATTAATTAATACATTTTTCTAATGAATTTTTAAAAACCCTTCTAAAAAAAATTATTTTACAATATCATTATGTTACAGCAAAACCCCTCCTATCTTTTTTTTTATTTTGCCGGTTTTTAACTTTCCCCAAACATATTTCGCGTGCACATACGGGAATTATTTGGCCCAAAAAGTAATTTTTTTAAAAACAATTCAAATTTTAAAAATTTTTTCCTTAAAAAATTTATATGGTTAGCTTTTTTTGGGATTTAACAAAAAAACTAATTTTCCGGGTGTTTTAAAAAAATCAGTTTTTAACGCTTTATAGTATTCATTACATATGACATATTAGTATGACTCATACATCTAATGAAAGAAAAACTGAAACATTTTTGTTAGGGGCCGTGTGTGTGCGTGAACTTTCAATTTTTCCCCCTTTTTATAAACCTGGTTAAAAAAGGCGACTGAAACGAAGACGTTTTGTGTTCTCCATTTTTTAAAAAATTGCTTTACTGTGCAACGGCGTTCCGTTTTAAGTTCAGTTGTAACCCCAAATGATACTAACATTCTTATGTGGTATCATCAGTTTAAAATTTTGGCTGTTTTTTAAAGGAAAAATTTCGGGATGACCAAGGCTGTAACTGGCTGCCTATTTTGGGGCTCACAACTATAGTTTTTTCCCAAATTTGGGAAGAAAATGAACCAAATAACTTCTTTTGGGCATCAAGATGGTCACCGCCTCACTGGCATCTATAGCTATTGGTTAAATTTCCTGTCCCCAACCAATGGTTTGGGCCAAATTTCCCCGATAAAGCGATAAAGACCCCCCGTTCCCCGTTTACCCCCGTGACTTTTATCTGTAGGGGGTCATAAAGGATGTTTTTCATTCCCCCTCTACCGCTGATCTTTCGACTTAAGCCAGGATGAAAACAATATTGCAAGAATTTCTTCAGATACCCCCGAAAAAAATTTTGGGGTGAACTCGTAATCGACTTTATGTGTGCCATTTGAGGAATGGGGCTCATTGAAAATTTGAAATAGGTAAAAAATGTTTCAGTTACTTCTTCAATACATATATAACAAGACTTGGAATGCTTCTAAGTTGACGTGTTTGAGATTGATAAGAACTATGAAAGGTGCAGACGTTTATTATATGATACTTTATTCCACTGATTCCGCAAATCGTTCTATACCCCAAGCAGAGACGTCTTAAAGCATAGGCCAACTGTGCCCATTCTCAGGGCCTCTGCCGAAATGGGGTCTCATCTTGTTCTCGACTCAGCATTAATAAGATCATAATTCTAATAACTATTGTCACACAAATGTCATTTCCGGTTGTATTCACCAAAAAACTGGGAATTTCGGATATGTCAACTGGCTACATGGGATGACCACCGCCCACGTACAAGCCTAGGCCTTCAACCATACATCATCCATCAAAAAGTGGCAATTAGTCCAGCCGATTTGTGCCAATGTAAGTCATGCACATTTGTTTCGTGTTATTGTTTGTACGAGTATTTAACAACCTACTTTTGAGGGTCAAAAGTGGGCCTACATTTGTGTTAGGGCGCAGGGGGTCAGGGAAGTCTTAAGACATAGCCAATGACCATAGACCAAACCATGACCAAAGAGTCCTATTTCAAGCGTCGATTAGCAGAGATTGCCGTTCGTCCACGTGTTTCAATTAAGTCAGCTGAAGTTGAAGTCAAAATACTTATTCGGGAGTTTTGTTGAGTTGTACTGGCAGGAGTGAGTGAGGGAATATAAAGGTCACACTTTTCAGCTACACGAGGGCTTTTGGCGACGAATCTCGTCATTTTGAACCATAGTTAAATGACGAGGACGACAACTGAGCTGGTAACCGTCTCTCTTAACTACCAAATCACACCAACGGGAGAACGCTTGAGCTCGCGACAGATTTAACGTGCATCACTCCTCTACATGGAGAGTCTTTAGTGGTACTGGGCTCGAACTCATGACATGTCAGCCACGATCCGATACTTTGACCACTAGGCTACCGTATTGGGAGAAAGTTTACAGCAACTGAGATATAATGATATACAAAGGGTTGGGGATTCATCACATATTTTTCGGGAAAAAACCAAAAAATTTGTGAAAAACCATTAAATCAATGATTTATTTGTAAATCGTGTCCTTTTTTAAATAAAAAGTGAGGTTATGGTAGCCTAGACATCAAGATCATGGGCTCGCGGCTGGGTGTCGCTGAGTTCGATCCTGTACCGCTAAAATCCACGTGTTCAGGAGAACCATTGTACGTGAAATCCTTTTGAGGCTCAAATGTCCTCCCGTTAGTGTGGTGTGGTGTGGAAAGCAGGTGTTGTCCTCGTCACTTGACCATGATTTTAAATTACGATGTTCGTCACCAATAGCCCTCTTGCATCCTTTATAGGGTGACTTTAAAAAACTCTCTCTTTTTCCCTTTCTTTTTTAATTCCTACTATTAGTTCTCTCTTTCCCAATATATATATATATATATAGTATCAAAAAATTCAGACATTATAAATAACTATAAAATAAATATTGCTTAAATCAGAAATACCCAATAAATTTTACTAATAGCTATTTAAATAAAGCAATTCGAAATAGTAAGAGGATTAAAATTCCTTAGAATAATAACAGTTTATTACTATACATTTATCCTTTTTCCTAGTTATGGTTACATCCTTATTCTAATATTAGACAAAAATACTTATGATTTTTTTCAATTCATATATAACTAGTGTCTCTAAAGTTATGGTAGTTTGTATAAACTCTCTTTTTAATTTTTTATTTTTATTCGTTCAATACTTTTGTTAAGGTATCCGACTACGTTCGGAACCGTGATTTTAAAAAGCGCATAAATGGATAATATTGATGATATTTAGTGTCACTTAGATTAGAAAATGTATATAAAATTGTTTTAAGAATAGTATTAGAATAAAAAATTATTTAAGTACGATATTTTGACAAAAAATGAACATAGAATGGCCCATTTTCAAAATATTTTCCTTTTAATGAAAAAATTCTTCTATTATAATAATATTTTGCCTGTCTACAGCTCAGACCTCTGCACAGAGGCTCAACAAGAATTTTTGAAATATATAAATTAGAAGTGGGTTTATCCATGTTTTACACCAACAGAGGGGAGCAATTTTAAGAAAAAAACGCCGATAATTATATATTTCAATGGGTTGCAGCTCTGAAAATAATGTGAATTTTTCAAAAATCAAAGTTGAACCTCTGTACAGAGTGTCTGAGCTATATACAGGCAAAATATTATTATAATAGAAGCATTTTTCACAAAAGGAGATTTTGAAAAAAGGTTATTCTAAGTTAATTTTTTGCCGAAATATTGTATTGAAATAATTTTTTTGTCAAAATATCCTTAAAACAATTTCATACATGTATTCTAATCTAAGTGACACTCAATATCATGAAAATTATCCATTTATGCGTTTTTTTAAAATCACGGTTCCGAACGTAGTCAGATACCTTAAGTGCTACATATCAGCCGTTCACATGCTTTGAATCTGCATTTGGGTCCAGAATCTGGCAATAACATGTTTATTGCACTCAGATTTAGCGCGGGCTCTGCATTTTTAAGTGCAATTTTTAGGTAAGTTACCTCTATATTGTAATGGATTTAGATATTCCTATCCATTATTTTCAATACGTTTTTGCTCAGTATTATTAACATAAAGGGGGAAGGTTGGCTGCCCACAAAACATGTTTAACCCCACTTTTATATAAATTATTTTATATATAAGCTGTCGTCAGTCAGCAATGTTTATACTACTGCAGCATCCATTTTAAATTTTGTTGCTCATGTGTCTTCATTGTGCGTGTTTTTACTGTCTATTGTTTCCAAATTTT
>BMAV01023713.1:0-130106 GCA_019973955.1 Trichonephila inaurata madagascariensis
AGAAAATTATGGTCAAAAAAAACTTCATCTTCGCTTAATAAAGAGAAATAAATTTAGCTTAAAATTATATAAAGAAACGTGATGAAAATAAAAGCAAAATCGTAAACATCCTGCGATAATGCTATCCGATTGTTGCCAAACCTACAAAACAAAATTTGAATTGTTAAAAGAATAATTTTAGAAAAATTGATTTATTAGAAAAATAATCCTAATTACTTATCAAAGAACGAAAAATGTATAAATATGACAACCAACAAACATAACTATAGTAAAAATATGTATTAATCACGAAAAAAATGCGTGTTAAGTATAAAGATTTTCGCATTCAGAGAAAATCGTCACATCATATGACGTCATAATACTGAAAAATAATTTAAAAATTATATTTTAAAAAATTTAGGAAGAATTACTAAATAATAAGTGCATAAGAACCCGTCCACAGAATCAAATGCAACGTTATATCAAAATTTCAGAGGAAATGGTCAAGTACTTTCGGAGATTAGCGGCTTTGAAAAACACACATTACATTTTTATTTATATAGATGTAATATAAAAATGCAATTATTACTATATGTAATAATCATATTATTCGTTATTTATTATTGTTTCTTTTAATATTTATTTATAAATCTTATTACATATTTTGTTATTTCTATATTATTAATATTGTTATTTATTTATAATTATTATTGTTATTTATTTATAATTATTATGTTATTTATTTCTAACTATTTTTGATGTTTATTTATGGCTATTCTTATGTTATTTATTTATAGTTATTATGATATTATTTATAATTATGTAATACAAGTATTCTTAGGCATTATTTTTATTTTTTTACAATATGATGATTATTCTTTTTAATAATTACTATTAAATTATATTATATGATTATTATATATAATAAATTATACTAAATGAATCTTGCATATAATTACGATAAAATTATATTATAAGATTATTATATGCTGCTTATAATACAATTATTAGTACATGTTACTTTTTATTATATTATATTGATATTCATTATTTATTGATTGATCTAGGTTATTCTCAATCCCTGTATACTTCATTTGAAATACATTTCAATGTATTTCCAAACAATTCTTTAAAATTACTGTATAACATTTGATTGAAAGGTTTGTTTTAATAAAAAATAATTTATAATTTTCTTTCTTTTTTTGATTTTGAGGTTTTTTAGATGAAAGATATATTATTAAAAAATTTTAACTTCTTGGTTGTTATTTCTTCAATAATTCCCTTGAATCGAATTATGTATGCACTACCAATTTTTATAAGCAGCTTTTGACTATTATGAAGACATATTTTTTGTAAGAAAGAATAATTTTATCATTAACTTTCTGTTCTTCCTAAATATATATGTATTTTTCAATTTTCACAATATATATCGAATTTTACGAGGGTTCACTTGATCAAGCCATTTTTTATTGCAATCATATAACTTACTGTTTTCTTGAATAAGAAGATGGCAAAGATGGTATATCATTTTCCTAAATGTCACACTACATTCACAACAGAGATATAAGAGTTAAATTAAAATGTTATAATCCTTTGCATTCTGTTTTTCAAAATTTAGTTATACAAATGCAAACACAGTTTAAATGTTATTCTTAAAAATGCAATTATCTTTCTAATCGAAATTTTAGGAATATTTCTTTTTCTTTTTTTTTTCAAAAACTACCTCAATTTTATTTTAAAAATTAATGCTATTTTAATTTTTAAATACGTTTAAAAAATTGTTTATTTCATTTTTAGTTATGAATTATGTATAACTTAAGATTAATTCAATTTTTTTAAGTGTATTACTTGTTGAAAAAGCTACAGAAAAATTAGTCTTCCAATAATTACAGGTAATTGTTATATTAACTAATTTACTTTATTATTGAATTTTCTATGCAGAAATAATTGTGCTTCTGAATGAGGAAAATTCGCTATCAGAGCTTGATGTAAAAGAGGAGGAAACTTTTTCGGACAAAATTTTTACTTCAATCCAGATAGTAGAGAAAATTTTTAATTCAATTTAATTATACTGAACATCGAAAACAATAATTTTGAAAAAGATCTCTTTAAATTTTTAAGCAATGCCGTGTTTGCTAAAGCAATGGAAAATTTACGCAATAGAATTAAGATTGATACAGTGAATAGTGAGAAAAGAGCTAAGAAATTGATAGCATCTCCAGTATTTCATGCTTATAAAATAATTAATAACGACCTTCTATCTATTCAAAGAAAATTTATTTCTCTTTTATTGAACAGACCCATATATATTGGTTTTTCAATTTTAGACATTTCCAAAATTTAATTGTGCAATTTTCATTATAATTATATCCAAAGGATGTATGCAAATCGTGCCAAAATATTATTTACAGATACAGATTCCTGTGTTATATTATTTCAACTTCAGATATATATAAAGATATGTTTCATAATTCCATTGAATTTGACACAGCTAGCTATCCTCCAAATCGTTTTCTTTATAATTCCTTAAATAATAAAGTTCTCGGAAAAATGAAAGATGAGTTAAATGGGATATTAGCAACTAAATTCGTAGGTCTCAAAGCAAAAATGTACAGCATAAAAACATTGACTTTAGAAAAAAATACAGCAAAAAAGGTACATAGATCTATTTTAAAAAGTAAAATTTCTCATGAAGACTATAAAAATTGCCTCAGAAATAAGTATAGAAGTCGTGAAGAGTTTAAATCCGTTAACAGTTCTATACATCAAATAGATTCTGTAAAAAGTAAAAAAAAAATTCTCTTTGCCCCTTCAGTCATAAAAGATATATTCTTGAAGATGGTATTACAACTTAAGCTTTCGGTAACTGTCATATAAATGAAAGCTAATATTTTATATAAATAAGAATTTAATGATATAGTTTCTTATAGATATTGATTTCTACATATTTTTTATTCTTTTATGTTTGTGAATGTAAATTTTTCCTCTTTATTTTATGCATATACTTGTCGACTGTATTTATTATTTATATTGAATGATATCGCTTATTTCAATGCTTCTTATAATATGCATTTTGAAAAATATAAGATTAAATTGAGTTTCCTGTTAGCATATTGTATTATTGTGTTTATTTCAACGATTCTTGTACAATGCTTTTTAAAAAAATATAAGATTAAATTAAGTTTTCTGTTAGCACATTGTTCTATAAAAGGAAAATTGTTTTGAGTTTGGACGGAATCACACATTAAGTGGGGAATCAAATTTGCAGCATTAGTATTTCGTATAATTTTCTCATCAGAAATTTCGACTGAGACGGATACATTTGTCTTGCTAGACAAGAGATCTGTTTAACATTTTTAAATCAACATAGGTAGGAAGTATTTAAAAAAAATATTCCTAATTTGTTTTTCCTTGCAAAAATTAATTTGTAAAATAAATATTTCGGAAATATCTCTATGACGGATTCCTTTCGTGAACAAGTTTGAAAGTTTTTTGTGTGTGTGTGTGTCATCTCCTTCTTCATTCATTAAGTCATCTATTATTATGAAATCATTAGTAATATCTTCTACATCGAAAGGCATGCCTTCATGAAATTCTATGTCAGACATCTTATATCAATCAGTTTGGGATAAATTCCATAACATCAAATAATTTTGGGAGGAAAAGAATTAATTAATTTTGTTTCTAAGATTCGTCTGTCAAAGAAAGTTTTGCCAGTTACAAGGTCCGCATATAATATCATAGAAAATAGAAGTTTAAGGTTTGGAAATTCCATTGTAAATGAGAATACTCAAGTAACAAACGTAGAATTTTTGAACTATTATTGTCTCAATAAATTTTAACGAGTAAATATATAAAATGGGATGCCTTTCTCTTAATTTCTAACATACAAATAAATAATGCAACTTAAAAAATTAGTTTTTAAATAATGAAAAACATTTATTGAAAAGAAAATGGCCCTGACTAACATTAAGTTCCCCATTTTTCCAAAAAGTTCATCCCCTTCATCAAGATTATAATTTACTTTCAATATTGAAATTAAAAAATTATATTAATTTTAACCAACTAATTCATATAATTGAGTAAAAATACGAATCGTCTATCATTGAAAAAATACATGTGTTCTAAAACCAATTATATTGATGGAGAAGACTCCTTACCAATTCGAGAAAAGATTGGAATGATTCATCTTCTCATAAAAAGTATTTATTTTTTGCAATTATTGTTTGCATTAAAGTAAATTAGAAAATATTTTTGTAATCTTATTTTAAAAATTATTAATTGAAAAATAAATAGTAAGTCTATTCAATGAATTCACAGCATTTCAAATTTTCATAACGCATGCGCAGAACGTTTTTCAGATAAGGATGCCCGTTATCACCCTTTCCTTATCTCTTCTCCCCTTAGGGTTCGTCCACGCTCCACTTGTCCCAAAACCGGCGTTTTATATCTACTAACAGTGTTCATATCAGAAATTAGTTTATTTCCTATGAACATTTCCTTTTGGATTGCTTCTTGTGTATGTCGAAACACAAGTACCCCTTATAACTGTCCAACAGTAGTCTGCAAGCATTGACTCATCAAAACGACCCTGATATCTACGTTCTATTGTTGCCATGTCATGATGAAATATTTCACCGTGTTCATCACTTACAGCTTCACAATTCTTAGGGAAAGACCAAACTGGGAATGCAAAAAATGGATCTTTAGAGACATATTGCATCCTAGATCAGGGAACTTTTGTAGGAGTTCTTTCACCAACTGTTGATAGATCTAATCTTTTTTGCTGCCTAGAAATCCTCGTACCACACTTTTAAAGGCTTCTCAAGCTGCTTCCTCTTTCCCTTCCAGATTTTGATCAAAAGCAGGTTCCTTCATGATTTTGCGTATTTGAGGACCCATGAAGATTCCTTCCTTAATCTTTGCATCACTCAATCTTGAGAATTTTGATCCAAGGTGTTGGAAAGCCTCTCCATCCTTGTTAATGGATTTCACAAAGTTTTTCATTAATTTCAGCTTAATGTGCAGGCGTAGAAGCAGAATGTCATTTGGGTTTACTAGAGGATTATTTGGGACATTTCTCTCACCGGATTTTAGATTTCTGGACAGCCATTTGTTCTTGTATGTAATGCGATTTTCAATTTCTACTGTTCCATAAACACAGAAATCAGCAGTACTTGGTATAGACTAATTGCATTCCCATGAGTAAACCAACGACTTTCAAGTCACCCCAGATCTACCATTTATGATCCTAATATTTTATTGACTCTAAAAGTAATTTCACATTTGCATAAGTTTCCTTCACGTGAACGGAATGTCTGATGGGAATGGAAGGTAGAAGGTTGCCGTTGTATAGTAATACTGCTTTCAAACTAAGCTTGGAAGAGTCTATAAGCAGCCTCTAGTTATTTGAAACATAACTTAAGTTTGTGAAATTCATCAAGCCGTTGACATCAATGCGTGCAACCACATTTAATTTCTTCTCAAAGAAGATTCTTTTCACGAGTCCTGTACTTTGTAACCTTGACGCCTGGTAGAAGTAGATTCCGTTACAGAAGCTCTGCCTTCTGTTTTGACAAGTCAAGATCTCTTAAGACGTTACTCGATTCTGCTTGATTTAGTCTGTGGGGGATTGTTACATGAATCGTGCACTATTGTCTGTTTTTGTCCTACTGACGCTCTAGGTTACACTCAAAACACACTTGCAGAGGTGGCGCTGTTGCGTGCCTTTGTTAGAAGCTAAAAATAGATCTATATACTCGCTATAATAAACATCGCAAAGATTATACACAGAAAGTAAAGACGAGGGAAAATACAGCTATTTATGAATGAGTTCTGATTCTTGAAAACAAGTTTTTATGTTGATTTCCATGTTTAGTGGGTCAAAATGCTACATAATAAAATATTTTTGAGCCCGAAACATTTTTGGTGTTGCCTAGTAATATTAGGTTTTTAATGTATTATACTGTCAACCAATTTTGTCATATCAAAAAACACTGCCAAATACCATTATATGCTACAAATAGTGAAAACCATTTTCATGCATGTTCAAACATAATAACTAGAAAAATTACAGCATTTGTCGATGTCTTAATTTGACAAAGCTGGTCTACTGTATGATATGTAAGTACCAAATATTAATTACATTTTCGTGTTTACTGTATGTTGTTAATTTTACATTAAAGTACTTTTTCAGCAGAACCTTACAATAAATTTATGGTTTTTGATACTTGTCAATTAGTGTCACGGCAGCCACGCTAATTGCTCCATTTTCCACAACTGATTGGCTATTTTTTCATATAAAACACTTTATAAATCTTTTTATTATTTTGATGTGGCATGATTTGAGTGGTGCCAATTTTTCTGCGGTGATGTTAATACTTAAGTAAGCGATTTTTAAGTTGGTGCATTTGGTTAATTTTTTTAATAATATTTTTGTTCCAGCTCTGAATATAATTTTTCTTAAAAACCTTTTTTTATTTCCTTTTTGAGTTTCCTTACAGATGATCTAGATTAACAAAAAACTGACTCTGTTATCATTATCACTGTTTGTGTTGAAAGGAAGAGATTACGAGAAAAATTTATGACACTTGATAATAAAGAATATGCTGAAATAAAACAAACACCAAGTCCCTTTCTCAGTGGCACGACAGCCCAGGGTGGGCCTTGGAGTTCTCAAGATTTCGTAACAAGAGTTTTTTTTAAGGGGTAGGATTTGTTAGCTCAGCCCCAAACCTGGAGGACAGGGGCCATTTTAGTCACCTTCTACGAGATTCATGGGCTACGCGTTGGGACTATTCTTTCACACCCAGTCACCACACCGGTGAAACACCAAGTGGTGGGGCTTTAATACAATAGAATAAATACGTTTTAAAATGTTGTGTGGATTCCATGTCATAAATTGGGAGAAAGTTAGATTTAAATAGGAATTTTGTGTTAAATGTAGGCAATGTATTTAAAAAAATTAAAATCAAATATTTTATATTCTGTGATTTTTATGGGAATGATTTATAAAATTTCAAAAAATGATTCACTTGAAGACAAATAGCCTTAAGGGAATAATTCTTATAATAAAAATATAAAAAACTTTTTTCATGTCATGAAAAACTAAAACAAGTATTCCTGCTGTCTACTATATATATATATATACTATGTCATTTTGTTTATTTCATGTCGAATAATTTAATATGCAACCAATTACCACCTTCCTAAATTATATAAAATGACAAAATATTTATTGTTTTTTACCTTTATATTTTTCATGTCAATTCCGTTTCACTTAGAAATATTGTTAACTGGACATATTTTTCAAAGATGATACTGCAAAAAGTATGTTCTTCTGTAGATGGGATAGTATGCTAATAATACTTAAAAATTCTATTATTTGGCTGCAGAATAACTTTGGATATGACAATATTTCCCCTAACACATCCAATATTGTTTATTATACCTGAATCAATATTATTAATCATACCTGAATGCAATTATTCATACTTAAAAAAATAAACTATGAAATAAACATGATGTTCATAAAACACCTTTTATCCCCATTACTTTTCTGAATATCAGTTCCCTGTTTAAAAAAGTTGAATATTGTTTAAAAGCATAGGGATTGTTTTTCAATTGAACGTGACAAACACTAAGTTTCAATATATAATCTTATTTAAATTATGCATTTTCTTTTGTTCTATTTCGTTTAAAGAATTTTTTAAAGGGTTGATGATTGCGTAGCATACTTCATAACTTGTCAAGTTCATCATTTTTTTTTTTGCGCAAACTTTTTAGCTACAGTTTACAGTTTATTTATAGAAATTCTTATATATTTATGTACTTTTCCGTTTTGCGGATGCAAGCAATAAAGTTGCCAAAAATGATACAACCGATGCTAAACAGAATATTCCCACTGGTAACCTTTTTCCACTGCATTTTCAAAACAAATCCCGGTCAACGTACCAGTAATGTTTTTTTCATTATACATCAAAAACAGATGAAAAACCAATGAGAATTAACATATTTTTGCGTGTATATTGTGTATTGTCATCAATAAAACCTACTTGGCAAGATTTGCGCCAGCGAAACGGAAAAGTTCCTTTATTTATATTCTTGGATTTCCACTATGCACTATATTTATTAACATATATTACTGCAGTTACATTATAATTTTTTTCATCTTTTTTTAGCCTTTTATTCATCCAAAGAGGATGATTGAGTTGCTGAAGTGTAAAATGAGGGTAATACTCGATGACAGTACGACCCTCATAGGCACTTTTTCTGCCTATGACAAAAAGAAAAATATTGTCCTTACAGACTGTGTTGAATATAAAAAATACAAGGCCAAGAAAAAGCCTGCTGTTGAGGGCAAAACCATCATTGGAACGGCAGTCATTAGAGGCGCGGGTATCCAAAGCCTTATAGTAGAAGAACCTGTAAGTCATATTCTGTTTGTGTTAATCTTTTTCAAATGTTAAAACTGTAAGGAAATTAATAGCATTAAACTGCAATGTTTCAGCAATTGTATGGGCCAAATCAAGGAAATTTATTTCTACAAAAAAATCTTTAAAATTGAAATTTTTCTAATAGAAAAGAAATGCTGTCTTAGAATTTATTAAGGTATCCGACTACGTTCGGAACCGTGATTTCAAAAAGGTGCATAAATGAATAATTTTCGTGATATTTAGTGTCACTTAGATTAGAATACATGTATAAAATTGTTTTAAGCATATTTTGCTAAAAAAAATTATTTAAATACAATATTTGAGCAAAAAATTAACTTAGAATAACCTTTTTTCAAAATGTTCTCCTTTTGTGAAAAATGCTTCTATTATAATAATATTTTGCTTGTATATAGCTCAGACCTCTATACAGAGGCTCAACTATGATTTTTGAAAAATTCACATTATTTTCAGTTTTACAACCCTTTGAAATAGTTATCGGTGTTTTTTTCTTAAAATTTCTCCCCTCTGTTGTCGTAAAACATGGATAAACCCACTTCTAAGGTACAAATTTGAAAAATTCTAGTTGAGCCTCTGTATAGAGGTCTGAACTATATACAAGCAAAATGTTATTATCATAGAAGCATTTTTCAAAAAAAGGAGAATAGTTTGAAAATGGGTCATTTGTATTCATTTTTTGTCAAAATATTGTACTTAAATAATTTTTTATTGTAATACTATTCTTAAAACAATTTTATATACATTTTCTAATCTAAGTGACACTAAATATCCTAAATATTATATCCATTTATACGCATTTGCAAAGTCACGGTTCCGAACGTAGTCGGATACCTTAAATATTCGATGATTTATGATATATAAGTATATTCTGAAAAATTAAAAATTGTTAATTTAAAAAAATAAATGTATTTGCATTGCATATTTTGGTTTTATTGGATATAAATCCATGTGAAATGTCAAATATGAATGGATTTTATTTCTTATTTTTGTCTGTTTCAGCCTCATTCTTCAGAATAGATATCTGTGTGAATCAGCCTCATTCTTGATATAGAAGATCAAGTAAGTTGGATTTCTTAAAATTTATAAATTTGACGCGTTATCACTTTATATTCCTATCAAATTCAAGAATTATTTTTTTTAAAATTGTTTTCGGTATGTGAGCCCATAGGTTGAAAAACCTTACATTAAAAATCTGAACTTGCCATTCAATACTTGATTTTTTTAACTGAATAGATGTTTTTTAATGTATACGTTACTGTATAATGTGCAAGATATTTAAGAATTTGGTTTAAAAACAAGGTTGGATGAAAATAGCACTTATTGCTTTTCTGAAACATATTTTCTGAGAAGCTCTGATAATTCGACAAAGCTGGACATTTTGTTGATTTGTGACCTATGTCTACTGAAATGCATTGTGTTGAGCAATGATGAACCAGCTTTTTTTATGAGTGGACTAAAACAAGAAAGTATTTAGACTAATCCAAAGTATATTTTGAGAATTTCTTACTAATACATTGAATTAAGCTGTAACTTCTCATTTTTAAGAGCTGCTAAAAGAAAAATTGGGCCATAGTGTGCAATCTTTTTTAATAAAAGAAAAAACAATTGTGTATGTGTGTAAATGTATCACAAAAATGGAAATACCTGTATGTATGAAATTTATTACACTGAAACTAAGGTTGACGATGGCTTAAACCTTGAAAATGTTTTTTCAAAATTGGCTTTAGATTTTTATTTTAAGTTTGAAGTAATTTTTAATATTTTATGTGATATGTCAAGTCTATCTTTAAAAGTGTAAATTAGTTTTCTTGTTATCTGTATCTACCAAAATAGCATTGCGTTAAACTGATAGACATACTTTTTAAGAGTGGGGTAAAAGAAGAATGTGCTTAAAAACTACAAAGTATATTTTGAGAATTTCATTATACTAACACATTGAATTTCAGCTAAAAGAAAAATTGTGGTTTTGTATCTTTTTTTAATAAAAGAAAAAGTTTCCATTTTTATGTTACATTCCACCCACAGAAAGACCCATACACTTGAAAATTGGTACTACAAAATCGATAATAGCTTTCAAATTTCTTAAGATTTTTTTAAAAAAGTTTTTGAAATGATTCTTAATATTTCTAATGATGGGATGTTAAGTCTATCTTTAAAAACTGTAAATTATTTTTCCTGGATTATTTTTTCACTAGCTTGTATCCACTAAAAAGTATTGTGTTGAAGGATGGACAAATATTTCTAGAAGTGGGCTAAAACAAAAGAATTTTGGCAGGCCAATTTATTTACCACAAAACAAAAACTAAAAAATATATTTTGAGAATATCTTAATATTAATGCAACGATTAAAGTTGTGACTTTTCTATTTCATATCTTTTCAGTTTTGAAACAAATATTAAAGCCAATAATCATGTTTTCATTGTATGCATGTTCATTACAGTAGGTTCTATTTTTCTGCTCATGAGAAAGTGCTTAATTTCATTACAAGTTCTTGTAGCTATGCTTTGCATATGTCATCAGTATTCAAATTCCCATAAGAAATATCCACACATATATCAGAAATAAAGCATAACATTAACTGAAATTTTTAAACCTTGAAATGTGAAAAATTTTACATTTTTTTAGTTCGTTCATTGCTAATGTAGATTAATGAATACAGTTGCACTAAATTCTTATTAGCTCAGCATTTTTCACATTGCAAGAAGTTGAGACATAGGAAGTAAGATACCAACAACTTATGAGTGCTGACCTTGTTATTTTATTTCCGTCTTAAATTTTTAAAATAATGTTTTGTCAATTGGAATTGTCTAATAATTAATTAGGATACTCTCATTTGTTAGTCCAAAACTTCTGTATACAAATTCTTACCCAATGAAATACATGTGTTGAATATTGAAAAGAGACTGTAAAATAAGCACAAAGGTTTTGGGTTAACACGATAAATTTAAGTAGGTTTTATAAGAGACAATATTTTAAGAATTGTAATGTTAGCTGTCTTGTATGCTGTTAAAATTGTTTAATTATTTTTTATGCTCAACTTATATATGTTTTATATATTTGTTTTGCAGGAAGTGGTTGACGTTGAGACAAAGAGCCATGGAAACTATGTATTTGACATTGACTATGTAAATGTATTTTAATTTATGTGTGTTTGCATATAAAGTTTTTCTTTTTAAATTATAATACATCTTGTTGTCATCTATAATACATCTTGTTTATAAATATTTCAATATAAAATAACTCATTTGTAATGCATTTTAACTCCAGTGTTTTTCAGATCAGTTGCCTTTTAAGAGAAAATTTGAACCAACATTGTTACAGTCAGTTTTATGTTTAAACAAAAAGAGGTTTAAAATTTTTTTTTTTTGCCTTAACCCCTTAACAGTTGCATAATTTTGAAGAAAACAGTCATAAAAGTATCTATTGTTTTTTATTCAAGAAAATTATATAAAACTATGTTCAATATATGTATTTATTTTTAAATTTTGGAAAAAATTTTAGCTTGAAATACAAAAAATTAATTTTCTTTTTTTAAAAAAAAACGACATTTAGGGTTATTATGACTGAATGTGGGTTTTCCAGCAAATAGAAAAGAAATTTAAAAATAGAAACTAGCCTTACAGTAGTCGCATATAATGTGTAACATTGACATATGACATGTTATCATGGTAAATACGCAATAGTAACTTAAATCCTGAAAAAAGTTAATCAAGTATGATTGGAAATAATTTTCTATCGAATAATTATATCCTTACCGAAAATTTAATTTATTTAACACAAGGAGTAAAGCAATTTTTTATCAAAAATATTTATTCTTGTTCAATTTGAGGAAGAGTGGATACGACAGACTTATGATAAGTAAAATATGGCACACATACTTGTGATTTCAAAGTATTTAAAAACCATTGAAAAACAGCATCAATAACAGTACCACTGTTAGTTGTCGAAATATATCAATTTGTATTCATTTCGAGCTTTAGTTCATCAGTCAAAAAAGCTATGAGTGGCTCAACTTCTTGCAAATATTTATTTGAATAATTCTATATTATTTACTCGTATACTCTTAAGAATGTTGAACTTAACAGTAAATATAATTATTAATATAGTTTACACATACAAATTAATCTCAGATTTCTTACACAGCGAGTACTGAGACTTGACAATTGAGCGTAAGGATCGTAAGTTTATCCTAAATAAGAATTCGAATCTTTTTAAATGCTAACTTTAACAACACAAAAAAAACAACTACCTACTAGAGTTGGACCCAATGCGAGGGTAGTGAGGAGACACCATCACGCCAAGGCTATCTTGATAGGACCAGGTCACGACAGAGTTTTGATGACGTCACGAAAGGAGGGAAAGCTTTTCTACGCGCAATCGCTCTGTGAGGAATATAAAGCTTTGAACATTTATTTCTTTTCATGTCATAGACTAAAATTTCCCCCTTTATAACGATTATTTTTTTAATTCTCACTCAGAATATTTTCTGAGGAAAATTATGTATTAATATGCTAGAATGATGCATAGTATTTTCCCGGAAAAAGGGACAAAATCACTCATGAAAGGCTCCTAACAGTATAAGAAAAATCTAAGAAAAAACTGACTCAATATAAAATAATTTCAAGGAGATAAAATAAAAAAACACTTACTTGCAAAGAAAATTTGAAAAGTAGAGCATTAGAGGCATATTAATAAAAAATCCTGTGAATTTAGAAACATTTTGCTGGAGTTTCTTTTTCCTGTGAAATGATATTTTTTATGCTCATAGAATCAATGAATCATAACAAAAGAAAGAATTATATAAAAAAAAATGCATGCAAAAATATATACAAATATAGAAATGACAAACACTTTTAGACACCACAGAAATTATATAGTAAAAATAGATTCTAGATTATATGCTAAAAATATTCAATTAAAATAATTCATTCATTCAATATTCAAAAATATAAAATAATTTCAATCCAATAAAATAAAAAAGAAACATTTACTTGTAAAGAAAATATGAAAAGTAAAGTATTTGAGGCATATTATTACATAAAAAATGCATATGACATGAGAGAGAGAGAGAACAGTTTAGACACTATAATAATTATTTTAGCAAATACAGGACGTTAAAACTATATAAACATTAGTAAATACACTTACTTATAAATAATCAGGGGAAAAACTTTTCCCTTTTGGAATAAAATATTAATGGGGGGAAACAAACTGATTATTTTAAAATTTTTTGTATCATTTGTTTTTGGGATGATATTATTTAATATAAATTTTTTTATTTTTATGCATATGCTTTAAAAAATTCAATATTATGTTTGGGGTAAAAATATCTAAAAATCAAACAAAAATTTTTTAAAATTTAAAAAAATAACATTTACATATTTTTGAATGCTTAAATCTTTATGAAAAAAATTTTAAAAACGAATAACATAAATAAATAAAAAAATTTTTTCTTCAAAAAATTAGTTATGTAAAATTCCAAAAAATTTAAAAAAATTAAAAAAAAATATCTGGGGAATAAATTTTTTCGATAATTGAATATTTAAAAAAATAAAAAAAAAAATAAAAAAAGCAAACGTTAAGCATATAAAACCCAAAAATGTTAACAAATATTTTTTCAAATATAAAAATTTCAGGGCATGTTAAAAAATTTTACAAAAAGGTAAAAATTGAAACGAATGCAAGACATTCCACAACACTTGAAATTCCAGACACGCTTCTGTTTATGCCTGTAAAGCAAGAAATTGCCCTCAACTTTAAGAAACTTCGATTCGAATGTTTTCGATATTAAAAAATTTAAAAAATGTATTATTGTTTTTTGAAATGACTTTCATAAAAAAATTTTCGTGGGCGTTTTAAACCCTCCCCCTTCCAGAAGTCTTAAATATTTTGCCCCTTCCGACATTTTCGGGAATTAAAATTAATCTGCTTACCTAAAAAAAAATGTATGTTTGCAATCGGAGCATTGGGGTTTTTTTATAAATTATACAAATATATATATATATATATATATATACCCCCTTATATATTAAAGCGATATTCTTTTGGGAAATACTTGTTTTTATTCCTAATGTTTAATATTTCTTAAATCTGTAAAATTTTTCCCATTTTAAACCATGAAATACCCTACCTGAATGATTTGAAATTAAATTTTTTGGTAAAAATTTTTCCATATTTATCTGAGGGGTTAACACACTTTAAATGCGCAATTTTTTTTCCCCCAAAAATTTCCCTGAAACAGTGACATGATAATTTGCCCCGGACATTTGCCCCCATTGCCCAAAAAACCGGGTTCTAAATTTCAGTTTGGGCTTTTTAGTTAAAACATATTTGAAATTCTGCTGCCAAAAAAATAATTTTATTAGTTCTGGGGGTTGTATTTACTGTATGCCTCACAAAGCAAAAAAAGTTTTTTCCTTGGGGAACCTTCTTTGTTTTTTTTTTGTTTTAAATTTTTTTCCCGCAGTCCAGCCACTGAAAAAAATTTTGGAAAAAAATGAAACATCATCATCCATTGGGTGAAAAAAGGGAAAACTGATTTTTTTAATTTAAGGGGGCCTTTTTTGTTGGGTCTTTAATATTCATTTTTGCCAGAAATCTTAAAAAGTTTGATGAATACGAGGGGTTCCAAACATTTCTGGGTACCTTTAAATTTTTCTTTTAATTTTGTTGCGAAATCAATTGCTTTCTTTTAAAAATTTTAAAACTAATTTAACATTTTGTTTTCAAAATTTGTTGGTTTTAAAGCTTTTAAAAAAATTAATTTAGGAGCTAATTTAACAATAATTTATTTCTTCGTTATAAATTTTAAATAAATGGGAAAAAGGGTGCCTTTTTAATTTTTAGGGGAAAAAATTTTGGGAAGGGGTCAGGGGTAAATTAAAAAAAGAACACATCTTTTTTGATTTAACCAATTATTTCGTATAGATTTTGAAAAGGGTACTTTTAATCAAAAAAAAAAAAGATGTAAAAATTTTTTTCATTATTTGCTGGATTCTGAATAACACTCTTTATGGTACCATTACACAATTTAGAAAAACAATTTCTATTTATTGTTAATATTTTCAATAAAAAACAACTAAAACCTATTTTTTCCTTAGTGACAAAATTTTAAAGTCATAGAATGCAAGTTTTTTCAGCATTCATTTTTACAAGATTCAATGATACTATTTCTTTTTTTTTTACTCAATAAAAGAAAGAAGAAACAGAACGTAGTAGCTGCTTCCCCTTTTCCCAGTAAATCCAATTATTTTATTACATTTATATGTAATCGGATTTATAAAAAATTTACAATCTGTAATATTACCGTTCTCATGGTTTTTCTTTTTTACCCCCCTGTAGAAAATTTTTTTAGCCAGAGTTGACAAACCTGAGTAACATTTAATCCAGATGTAACTTTTTTGTAATTGTCTCAATTTTGGAAGAATTATTTTCCCCCTTATCTTTTACATGGGAATAAATGTGGTAGATTTAATGTACATCAGAAAGAAAACCATTAAATTATGTATACTTACGGCTATGTTTATTCAAATTTAATTTTTTATTTGCTCTAAAATAAAATTTGCTGCCTCGAAATTTTCAGCATTACAGTTTTCAATATACTTTTCCCATGATTGAATAGCCATAACATGATGAGGAACAGAATTAATGGAAGAGATTTCTTCAAAGACATTTACTGTGTGTGTGTATTAAGAATATAAACAATTCGCTGAAATATGTTAACCTAGGAGGAATTTTAAGAATTAAGAATTTTTCCTATTAAGAATTTTTCCAACACAGAAGGTATATTTAATTCACGATTATTATTAAATCTAACAATAGAGAGATCTGTATTTATTTTCAGGGATTTTAAAATAGAAGGACAATTTTCGCAATTAATAAAAAAAAGAAAAATGTAATGCAATTTTCACAATCATGTTTTAGAACATGATTTTTAGATAAGAAATCAGATATGGGATTTTCTCGCATGAGCAGATTTTCTTTTAAGGGCCAAAATTTTTCCCCAAATTTTTTTATTTAAGGGTTTTAAATATTTTTGTGTAGATTATTAAAAAAATCTATTAAATAAGTTTCACCAGAAAAATGGAAAAATTTAACAAAAATTTTAAAAGTTAAATTTTTAAAAAAATTTTTAATGATTTTCCAATTTCTTCTTCTTCCCAATTATCATTATTTTGACACCAAATTTTTATTAGGCTATACTATGAGTAAAACCTTTGGGATCTATTTTAAATAAACAGATTTTTGGAAAAAAAAATTAAAATGTTATATCAAGGGAAAAAAAGGCTAAAAACATGATTTCTGCTACATTTTCTTTAAATAAAATTTTTTATTCAAAATATTGAATGGATCCTAATTTTATTAAGACATTAAAAACATACACCCCAAAAAATTCAAGTTGTTTGATAAATATCTGTAAAATTTTTTGTCTTTAAAGACCATGATTTCACGAAAAAACTCAAACTGAGAAAACGCAGTTTTAAGAATACCAATCAGTAAATAAATATCAAAACAATATCTAAGATTTGTAATAATTTTTCAATATATTGTATAGATATATACCTTTAAAATAAAGCATAATACAATTCAATTTTAAAACATTAAACAAAAATATAAGCATTTTATAAAATGCATGTCTCTGTAAGCCCAAAATTACGAAAAATGGGAAATATCATTATCTGACTTATTTTTGCAAGAAACATGTATAAAATATATTCAAAAATAAATGATATGCATAAAATAAATGAAGTGAAGGTACATGAAGTGTACAATAGAAAATTTATTAGCGTTTATAAAATTAATTTGCTACTTAAATCAACATCTAATATAAAATAAAAAAAAACAAGTTTAATCTAAAATGTACTATTTTTAAAGACAGTTTTTTTTTTAAAAATTGGCCTCACCATAAGTCATTCCTTCTCTTCTTAGCTAATAACTCTTTTCTATGTATTGCTTTTTTAATAAGCTTAAGAGCCAGTTTATTACTGGTATTTTGACGACGTTTTCTAAATTGTTGTTTTCGACAATCCAAGATAGTAGCAAGTTGTTTGGTAGAACCTCCAGTAGGTACACCTAATGCTTTCTGGGTTTCTACTATGGTACGTACTGTACCCTTATTGTATTCGCAGACAGCTTCTGTTACTGCCCGCTTAACACGTCTTTTGTTCACAAAAATTTCTTTTGGGCACTTTGCCCAAATCATGCTATGCAAACTCTCGTTTGCATTTTGTGTTCCACATCGAATGCATCTTTCTAACAATTCATTAGATGCAAGTCTTTGATAAATTGGAAGAATTTTTGGCAGAAACTTTTCATTTATTGGTGTTCCTACATTTAATTTATGATTGCCAGGTTTTTCACCATTAGCAATCGCAGATGGTTCAAGTGTAGTATAGGGGCCACTTGGCACAGTCCTTTTTTTTGGTGACTAAAACCAGTCACCAAGGTACTTTTTCGGAATTATTTATTATTTATTTCAGAATGAATTCGATATCTCACCATGACATTTAGAAAAAATTCGCCAAATCCGAAGAAAAATCGCTAAATTCAAAGTGGTCCCCCTATACTACACTTGAACCATCGCAGATTGGTAGAAACACCATGAGTTTTCTCCTGCAGGACACTTCGAATGTTGTGGTTTAGCATCTGTAGAAATGCTATGCAACAATGTAGCATATATTGCTGTTTTCATAGTATTCACATCCCCTTTATTTCTCAAGATAGCCTTTTGGTAGTAAGTAGTTAATTTTTTAATCGTTGCTTCTTTCAAACTACCATGAGATTTACCACCTAAAGAAACACCTTGAGCACGACAGTCTTTCACAGTAGATCTCAAAGCTGTTCTCCTAACCGCTTACTGACATGATTGATACATTCTTCCTTTTTTATCACAATGTCAGGTCCATACACTTTTATCTCTCTCTCTCTGACACAAGTAACAGAACGTTTTACAATCACCATCCGAGTGAAATGGATCTTTTCCATAAGGCAAGCGCTGCTTCCATTTCCATTGATGTAGATGAGCCCAAGTGGTTTATATCACATTCACTTTTATGTCCTTCATACCATATGCTGAATTCAGCACTCGACTCGCCTAGCTTGTTTTTTGCCACGGAGCAATGACGACATACCTTACTCATCACTTCAAAGTCAACGACATATCCGGTGAGCATATCTATAATACATCCTACACCGATGAGTGAGGTGTGACCACGAGTTAGCCACGTTCCATCAAAACTAACGCTTAGGTCGGTGATTTCAGCTCCATTTTTATATGCATCTTAAATCTCCCGCTGGATTTCCGCAAATATGTTTTCAGATGCCATAGTATATGCATTATCCAGCCGTCTTGCACACTTCCCATATGTAGCTGATGGAAAAGGATCTATATTCATCACCATACAAAATTTTTCTATGGCTGAATAACCTTTCCCAATGTGTGAAAAAGCTTGAGTTACTCTCAAGTTTACATCATGGCTGGTAGGACCAGACTTTAGAGACGTATTCACAACAGTTTTGTTTTCATCACAATTGCTACACAATAGTTTCAAATTATATGAAAATCCTAACTTGGCTCCACGCTCCAGTTTCAAAGTTTGTTTTTCACAATATTGGCACTTTGCACTTCGACGTAGATTATTAACTTGGTTAAAGTCCACCAATATGTAATTTCCAACAGCAGACGTATCCTTTTCTACCATAGTGTTCAATTTTTCCAGGCGTACATTTTGTACATTTGAATTTTTGGTTACTTCACATTCATAATTCTCTTTACGCCATCGCTTTACATTCATTTGCAAAGCACGTACTGAACGTTTCCTAAGAGGCATATTAGCGATAATATTAACTAATAAAATGAATTATGATTAAAGTAGCATTAAAAAATGCTGTTTTATAGGTTTCTATGAAATAAAAAAGTTAGGAAATTAAAAAGCACACAGCAAGCGAAATTGGCAAAGTTCAGTTCAGTTCAGTACAGTGGTTAACACTGTAAAAATGGAGACTTGGCTAAAGCCTTATGCTCCGATGTATTATTAATTAGATCTTAGAGCTTGAGTTGTAATGTACGGTTAGTGATTGCACTGTCTTATCACAGTAGTTTTAACTTTCGCCTTGTGTTTTAACTGAAATTTAAGAAAGTGGAATATTGAAAATCTATTAATTAGAATTTTAGAATCTTTTGGTTGATGTTAAGAATTCTTCAACTTTTTGAACTTGCTCTATTGTTTTACATTTTGCTATTGAGGAATATGACCATTCTTCGTGGTTGGAGATAAAAAATTTTTTTAAAATTTCACGCTGTGATGTGTATTTGACACAGTTTAATATAAAGTGTTCACTCGTTTCTGGTACTTGACAATCTGCACACAAAGGAGAATCTGTTAGTTTAAAAAGGAAATAAATAACATTTAATGGTAATTTTTTTGCTATAGCAACTTATTGATTTTAAAACTTCTGTATTTCTATTTTTTGCTGCCTGTCTATTCCACTTTTTAAGATGAGAAATATAAATATAATTTTTATGTTTTTTGCTTTTTTTCCATATTTCTTCGTTTTTACTTTTGTGTTGTTTTTTGAAATATGTATGTAGGTCTTCCCAAGTAATCCAAGGAATAATATTCCACGGTTCTGGAGAGGCTTTAGCTAACTTATCCACTTCTTCATTAACTTCTATTCCCTTGTGAGCTGGTACCCAAATGAATATACACTGGTGTGCAAAACTTAAGCAACAATGTAAAAATTTAGCAGATAGCCATGAAATTGCAGAAAAGGAGGTCTGGAGATCAGTAGAGGGAACACGTAAGTCAGTAGAAACGTCATGCGTATGCAAATATCAGGAACAAAACGTCAGAAGCGATGTGAGCGTACGCAAAACGCGTGATGCTCGCGCGCTGCTCAACAGTAGAATGAAATGAAGGACGGAGACGCAATTCACCATATTCTCTGCAAGTGCCAGTGAGTCAGTTCGTGAAATATGGCTAGAAGAAATCACCTGGATGACTTCACACGTGGAAGAATGATCGGAAAGCTGGAGGAGGGGCGTACTGTCACCAGTGTAGCTGCAGAGTTCGGAATCAACAAAATTGTCGTTTCGCGCGCTTGGAAAGCGTTCCAAACCACAGGTACAGCTGTTAGAAAGGTTGGTGTGGCCACCCGAGGACGACAACTGCAGGGGATGACTGATATATCATCCTGCAGGCGAAAAAAGATCGATAGAAGTCAGCAAGCGCCATTGTTCAGAAACTCTTCACCCGCCGTCCTGAACGCTGCCTCCCGTTGAAAGATGGCCACTGAAGCCACCGCTTACAGTGGGCCTGAGAGCACAAAAACTGGACAACTGATCAATGGAGTCGTGTCCTCTTTACGGATGAGAGTCGGTTCAGTACCAGAAGCGATTCTCAACGCGTTTTGATTTGGAGAGAGATCGGGACCCGGTTTTATCCCAGTAACATCAAGGAAAGACATCGTTACGGTGGTCCTGGAGTTCTTGTCTATGTTGGCATTATGCTGAACGGCGGAACTGAGCTTCCCATTTTCGACAGAGGGTCTGTAACCGGGAATCGCTATTGTGAGGAGGTACTTCTTCCCCATCTGCATATTTTCCGAGGTGCCATTGGCCAAGACTTCATCTTTATGGATGACAATGCACTGCCACATCGCACTCTTGCTGTTGAGGAGCTGCTGGAAAGTGAAGATATCACTCGAATGGATTGGCCAGCGTGCTCCCCAGATTTAAATCCCATCGAACATGTGTGAGATGCTTTGGGGAGACGTATTGCCACACGCTCACATCATCCGGAGTACAACCAACAACTCAAACAGATGTTGATTGAGGAATGGGCACTCCTACCTCAAGAAATGTTGCACCAGCTGGTTCTGAGTATGCGGAGATCGGTGCAAAGCAACCATTGTAGTAAGGGAGGGCATATACCATATTAAGGAACATCGCTTTGTTGTTCTTCCTGTTGGATAGACAATCATGAGTCACGATACTATGCGTTCAATAAAGCTTGTTTTTGTTTGATTCCATACCGTATGCGTTGTATTCCTTTTTCAGTGCCGATGCTTTCGTCATCCTTTACGTACATAATACTCTCCCTCATTTCATAATTTCATGTCTCTCAGATGATTTTTCGTGAAGTTATGGCAATAAACCCACCTGTTGCTTAAGTTTTGCACACCAGTGTAATTGATTGAGCTATTTGGAGGCACTCATGTAAATTTAATATTATCGAATTGGATTTTCTGTTAATATTTTGGATACTTTTTAGAACTGATAAGCTGTCCGTCAGGATGACATAGTTTTCTGTTTCAGAAACCCAATTTTTTAACGTAGTCCATATGGCTATAGCTTCAACTGTGAAAATTGAAATCATTTCTTTCAGTATAAAATTTTGTCAAACTTTTTTCTTGGGGATCAAAATTCCTATTGACGTTTGATTAGAATTTTTTGAAACATCTGTTGCTGTTATGATATTGTTATTAAAGTTTGACTGAATGTAATCATTAAACATATTTTGTACTATGACATCTGGAAAATCCTTCTTTTGAAATGGTAGTTCATGAGTATAGATGTTTATTTTGTGATTTTCATAGATTAGAGGAGGAGGGATCCACTGAAGAATATCCACTTTAGATATACATGATTTGGCAATGGAGCAGGGTTGATTGTCTTTTGAAAAACCTTGTTCTATCTTTTTCTCTACATATTTGTAAAAATATTATTTATATCCCAAAAATAACTTTGCGTTCGGTGGCCAGTCCTTTAATGCTATTTGTTTCGTTATAAATTTTGGCAAGAAGTACTTGACGTTAAGCAAATACTTCATTCACATAGATTCTGCTCTTAATAAAATCCAACGGGGTGTTTCTTGGGAGATCAAGGGCTAAACGTAAAGACACGGATTATAAAATCGGTTCTAATTTCTGTCTGTTGCTATTGCTTAAAAGGAAAAAGTTGACTTCCGTAGCCAAAGATAGAACAGTTGTGGCATTGATAATATTTAAAGATGATCGAATCTTGTTTCCACTATTTTCCAGGAGAATCTCTGAGGCTTTAATAATTTTAAGCTATATTTGAATCCTTTCGACGTGGGGAAAATTGCGGCAACATACGGTTTTTCAGGTATTATTGGGGTCGAAGATTATGCAGAGTTTCTTAAGATTCTTCTTCACTTCGGGAAGGTTTGTCGCTGTATTTTTAAGTAATGGAAATTATTGTGTGCTTCAGCGGAAGAAAAGTTGATTAGGCTACTTTTCTGGAGGTGGACAATTTCCATTTTACACCAGACTGAAATATTATTTAAAGATTCTTTGCATTTTGCTTATTGTTTTATTCAATTGTACCACTTCTTTTAAAATATATGTATGCATGAAACCGAAAGATGGCTGTCGTGTTGCGGTTTCAAATATATCTGCCATACAAAATCATAAATAGAAAAGGACTTAAGGTTGAACCTTGAGAGATTTACACCATAATTATTTTTAATGATTTTTGAAAAATTGATTTCACTCATTTATATATAATTTGAATTGTTCCTCTCTGATGTAAGAAGTTTTGAATCCATCGTAGCAATCTACCAGAGTATCAAATTTTTTAATTTAAAACTCAAGGCCACTAATTTTTACGGTCATATCGCCGCTTTAATCTGAAATGCTATCCCAGAAATAAAATATTCCTTGCGTTCTCTAGCCAGTATAAGCGCATATCATGTTGTAATTGAGCAATGGCTTAATGCTGCTTCTATGGGGTAAAACCATGATACGATTAACATGAAAAATTATATTTTGAAAACTGAAATCTAACATTCTATGCAAGAATCATTCTTTCTAATAAATTTTGGCAATTACTGAGTAAGAGATATAAGACAGTGACAGAAACTTTCCTTGGGATTTTTCGTGAGGGTTTTTATGAAGGGTGGGCACTGTTGCGTGAGTCAATCTTGCGGAATTTGACTTGAAGACCAACTGTCGGAAATTCGAAATTCCGGGAGATTTGCGTTGCTTTTGATGGGAGTTAATTGTTTGAAAACATCATGCCCCTGGACTGCTGTTCTTTTGATGATATATTGCTATTTCTAATTCTTTTAAAGAAGGGTTTATTAATATCTTGACTATTGTCCGGAATATATAGATTTTTGGAATATTATCGTTGTTTTGTTTTGCGTAATATTGTAAGAAACAGTCTGCTTGTGGGATTGTTCGTTTGTTAGTATGTTTCCGTTATTCTCAATAATATTAAATGAAGAATAGTTCGGATTTGTTCTATTGCGATTCATGGATGACGCAGGAGCTTTAGGGAAGAAAGTACTTAATGTCTTGTGCCAAAGTTTTCTTTACAGGCTTTGTTGATTGTTCGTTTAAGTTTTGCACTTACTTCTTTTATATTTTATCAGATCTTCTTTACTAAGTTTTTCTTGCTTTATTAAGAGTTTTGCTTTTTGCTCTTAAAAGTCCGCATGCTACTGTCCACCATGGAGCTCTTGAACTGATGTGGTTTTTTTGGTTTTGAATAGATTTGAGCTTTTAATTTCTTCTATTTTGCCTTATACGTTTTCATTTAAATTTAACTTTTGTTGAATGATATTGACAAATTATTCCAATTTTCGTTTTCTGTTTAAAAAATTACATTTGTTTTGTTCTTTTATGGTAATAATTATAGGGAAGTGGTCACTTCAAAATTATCGGTATGGCCCAATGGACCATAATAAATCATAATTTAAATTTATAGATGCTAAAGAAAGATTCTATAGAAGTAAAATTCCCCGATGAATGGAATAAGAAGTTGGGCTTTTATCGTTTAATAATATTAAGTCATTTTCAATATTAATCAATCAAAAATCTTTCCGGCATTTGGAGTTTTTGATCCCCATATCATGAGATGCATTGAAATCTCCCAATATCAAGCTACGCGTTGATGATATTTTGATAAATTGACACGTCTTTAAAAAGTTACCCGGTGGGATAGTATATATTAAAATTGTGATAGGGTATACATCTATCTGAACTTTGACTATTAAAAAGAGCTGCAATTAACTGCACTTAATTTCTGAGAATATTTTTACTGCGCTTCACTATCTTTGTTTTAAAACTATCGTTAGGCTCCTCTCTTTTTGATTTTATAGATGAATTTCGACTATTCTTGTGGCAGTGGTGTGAAAATATCATTTGGATGTAACAGGATTTCTTGAATTATTAAAATCGCGATTTTTTGAAAAATTGGGGCGAAAATATCTGACACTCTTGTTTTAATTCCACGTGCATTCCATTGAGTTATATTCATAATTTAAGGGAAAAATTTTATAATACTACGGTGGTTTTAAATGTAAAGAAAGAACTAAACATATTGAATTTTTTAGCGAGAATATAATATTTGTATATTTTAAGATTTTTATTTTGTTCTACTACACTTTCTAATGTATTTCCTCTCGGTTCTGATATTTTCTTTTGCTTTTCATTCGTTTTCTATTTATTAGATAATCATCATCTTTTTAGGTGTTATATTGGATGCAACTTTTTAAGGTGGATTTCATAATTACATTCGTGGGAGAAAAACTCAAATTTATTAGTGCTACCCGGTATTCAGTTGTCGTGAAACGCTGTATTATTTGTTCCTGTTTTGTACTTTCGAAAATGCTGTGCTATTGCGACATACCAAATTTCAATTCTAATTTTAGAGGCACTGCAAGATTTTCTATTTCCTGTTTGGTTATTATATGTTTTTGGTTGAGTATGATGTTTTTTTTTTTTTGCCTTTTTGGAATTTCTCCATGCCTGAACTTATGAATTTGTTGCTGTACTTTTTAATTTTTAAAGATTTCAACTTCGTCTTGATATTTTTTACACCAGGAAGTTGGCTACATGCGCTCCTCCACAAAAGAGCCACATTTTTTATTTCAGTTTCTTTTACACTCATTTCAGGGTGGTTTAATGAACATGGTTCATTTTATTGAGCTTCGGCAGGGTATTTTTGAAGATGCCCGAATTTCCAACGCAGTTTGTGCGGCATTGCTTGGGTTTTCGAAGTAAATCGGCCGGTTTCTGTACTGCGTTTTCGAGTCTGTGGAACTCTTTTGGGGAACACTGCATTTTCAATTTGGGTAACTTTTAATTGTTTTAGCACGGATTAGATCCCGAGATTCTGTTTTATAGCAAACACGTTGAATTTCAAATATTTGATAATTGCTATTTTTCTAATTCCGATTTTTATGTCTTCTATTGTATATTCTGTGTTTTTTTATTCTAGTAATATGTAATTACACTGGTTATGCCAATAAAAGAGGACAATCTTGTACTGCACTTCCATTATTTCTTTTTAATTTAATGCTTCTTGGCGGAATACTCGCAATTATTTGTTTTAATTATAATCTCGTTTCTTGTTTTTAGCTAGAATATTTTTTAATTGTGAACTTTTTCAGTATTATTTCTTTTTAATTTGGAATTTGGTTTCACTCACCAGTATTTTTCCATTTTAGAAATTGCGCCGATATTGGGATTCGTATTTAAAATTTTGACCTTCCTCAAGTATCTAGTTATTCCAAAATCTGTTAGATTACTTCTACTCTTATTTAATGAAAAATTAATATTCATATTTACCACCACCTCCATTTTATTGTTTAGATTGAATGTAATCACCCATTTTTCTTCCCCTCCAATACTCCAATTTTGTATTTTTACAATATCTTGTGTAAAGTACTAAAAAAATCTTATCCGAAGATAGAAGAAAATATATATACTAAATAAATTTCCCAAGGAAAAAAAAATCAAAACGGTCTCACCACTTCGAATCAGAATACGGTTCCACTGCAGAAACCTTTCAGCCGGATAATCTATAGAGTTCACCTAGTGTAACAGCACAGATGTTGCCAAAAATTGGCAAAGCTAATGTAAATAAACAAATTTGCTGGCAGTCACAGTCAGAGCTTAACGGATTCCTCTCTTTATGTGTAGTTTTTTACGTAAAATATTAGAGTAATTCTCAAGTAAAAAAAGTGTAAACATTGAGGTGGGCGTGGCATTTAAACAGCTGACAGAGCTGTCAAAATATTTAAAATACATTTTACTACATTTAAAATAATCAGATTGTTTCGAAACTTCGCACAGTTATACCAGAGGTATCAAACTACATTTTAAGATAAAAATTGAAAAATCGATATTTTCATCGATTTTCGACTTTTGAAAGGTGCCAAGTCACCTTAAACATTCAAAACTGGTAATTTTGTCTTTCTTAATGAAATTAGTAAACAGTTGTTCGTCTAATTGTTTAATTTTTTATTTTCGTTTTTTTAAACTTGTAGTGGATGACATTTGATGTTAATACAGTTTTTCAAATATTAATTCATTAATTATTTTTAATTTAATTAATTGCCGGTTTTTGACGCCAGTTTAGTTTCGTCTCCATTGTTATAACAATGCAACTGTTAAAACAATGACAAAAATTGGCGTCAAAAATCGATTTTTCAGCCAAACTAGACAAAACGGGTGTGCATTGTTACAATAATTCAGACAAATCACATGCTCTATTTTTCAATTCCTAATATTCACTCTCTATCTATTATATATATATATATATATATATGCTGTCTATGTGTTTGTCGAATGTTATTGTTTGGATGTTATCTCTTGTTTGTAGAGAATTGGCCTATATATATATATATATACATCATTTTATATTTATATATATATATATATGTATCGTTCAAATTTTTAATCGTTAATATAATACTTTCTATTTATCCTGTCAAAGTAGGAATTGACTTAAATTTCTTTTATATGTTTGTTTATAAGCCAATCTTCTAAAAGAATGAAAAAAGTACTTATTAATGGAGTGTAAAATCTTTAGACACCACAAAATCCTTTTATTAAAAAAATAAAAGAGATTTATAATATTTACAACGAAATCATACGCTTCAAATGGGCAATCATAGGCAATGACTATTCTACTGGATGCTTTGCTACTATTTGGCTGCAGAGGTAAAAAAAATTATTTTTTTTATCTCTGGAAACTTTTTCTTTCCAGTTCGAGAAGTTGATGTATTTTCAGTTTCGAAGATGCTTGTCAGATGCAAAAACATCAATTCCATTGTTTTATGGAGAGCTTCCATTATAAAAATCGTTGGAGCCTCAAAAAATTTAAAAAAAATTTTTTTTCTCTTAATAACACTGTATGTCAAGGCTTGATGATATTAGGACTACTATGGAATACTTTTAAGAATTTTTTTCGATGGATCTTGTCACTTCTTCTGGAGTTAAATATTCACATTTAACTTCCAGATTTTTATTTTAGTATATATAAGAAAAAGTAATGTAAAAAAAAAAAAATTTTTTTTTTAGTTAATTCCTACTTAGGTAAGCAAAGAAAAATTTCATTTTAGATACTTTGTGACATCTCTCGCGTTCTTCTTCTAACATAACTCCTACGTTCTTTGACGGCCACGATTAATGGCAAAACTTTTCCAACCCAATTCCAAGAGGAAAAACGAAGCAACAATGCAAATAAGATATCCTTTAAAAGGATAGAAAGTTTAGTGAGAAAGAATGGCAATCTTAGAGAAAGCTTAGTGTGGAACAGTTGGAAGTGTTTTTAGACGGCCTACCCAGGAATCACGGAGACGCCCACCCTCGCTAATATTTACAAGGAGTAACTATTGCACACGAGCACATCAGTCTACCTGAAAGTATCAGAATCGTTGAGCCTTCAACCAAGGTAGGAGGATTATATTCTGAACGCTAGTATTTTATTGAATTGAGATTGGGTGGAGATAATTAGTTATATTGATAAGTGATCTAATTGCTCGATCTGACTTAATTAAATCGGCATACTTTGGTTTATTCTCACTTAATATAAGTTTGTTCGTTATATAAGTAATTTAAGTTAAATTCTTAATAAAAGTCGTATTAAGAGGTATAGAATGTCATTCTTCCGATAATCCCACATCTCTAACGCGGAACCCCCAAGACATAGCTATCGACAGATGGCTATGTCACAATAACTGCCGAACAATTATAATTCTGGGTTAGGTAATGCAGGGGGTTTGGTATTTTACCTGAAATGTGTTTTTCGGGTCTGAGAATGTCACAGAATTTCTTGAGGCTATAGATAATCAAATACGGTTACTTGAAATACCAAGTAATCTGTCATGTGCTTATTTGAAAAAGTCATCTCGGGGAAGGGGCTCAAAGATTGGTACTCAATATTTGGATCGGTGCTAGTGCAAGATACAGCCACGGATTTCACGCAGCTCAAGGCTGAATTAGCTTTTCCCGCAATCAAAATAAGCCCCGGAGGCTAGGTTTTCGCGTCACAGCGAAGGGAAAATCGGGAACCAACAGACTTTGTTTACGATTTGCTAAAATACATAAGAGTTTAGAGCTAAGGATATGCTTGAAGGCGGAATTGGTGGATCACATTTTTGTTAGACTCGAACCACCAAGTCAGGACTATATTGAGGAGGTTCGCAATCCACACCCAGAACACGGTACAACTTTTTTGGAAATATTGGCTAAATTTGAAGAGGTATTCTTCAAATTAAAAGGGGTTTTGCAGAATAGGGATAATGTGGAAAGACAGGATCAAAACGCGCATAGGATGCTAATTTTGATGCTAATCGCAGAAACTGGAGGAAATTACGAGAGGTTGGGCGTAGACCAAATAATGGCAGAAATGATTTTAGAGGTACGTATGAGAGCCAACCCGTCAAAGTAATGCAGGTGTGGTCCGAGAGGGAGGAATAGATTTCAGAATGATGATCAGGAATTCAACGAAAGGGGATACCAATTTCGAAATGATTGAAATGATAATTTTAATAGGGGACGTAGAAATAGAGGGTTCAGTGAAAATTTCAGTCAGGGCGATGGGATGCAAAGGGGACGATTGAATGTTGTGAAAGTTAATGAAGTTCATAATCAAAGGAATCGGCAGGGGATATACCAGTTAAGCTTTCTCCGATATGTGTATATCACCCGTAGAGCTTCCCACGTTCCTATTTTATTAATAACACATTTTTGAAAGCACTATTGGACACCGGAGCAGATAAATCATTTATATCGGAAGAAGTATATAAAAAATATTTTTTATAAGCAAATTTAAAATCGCGAGCCCGGGTAATCACAGCACAGGGCAATGCCAAAATATAGGAATTGTAGAACTGAATATTATTCGCAACAGGCAATTCGAAGAACCTTGGTTTGTTTCATGTGTTGAAGGTTGGAATACCCATGTATTCTAGGTGTTGATTTTATAGATTGGATCAAGGATCTCGTCTTAGATTTTGATCAGAAGACACGTTGGCAATTCAAGATTAAAACGGTTGAAATAATAAGGTAGATGAAGGAATTTGCGTTGATGTGTCAGAAGAGTTAAATATATTGTGGCTAATGTTTGTCGAAAAATCCTGTGGAAAGTATAATAGGAGAAATGTTAATTGTGCAATAATCTGAGATTTGAGTACTTGCTTTGCGGGAACGGTTAATAACAGAACAAAGCATGACCCAGGGTAGGTCATATCTAAGATATTTAGAAAACCGAAAGACAACTCTGTTAAAGCGACGGTATGTGAGAATTGGTCCCACGACTTCCGTCTAATTGAGAGGAGAACTTGTTGTTTTATATGCGAAACACGCAACGTCGTTAGGTGAAATGCATTGTATACAATCCAAAGTCCTTAGAAACAGCATCCTACATAGAATATCGTCACAAAACAATTGCAGGACATCTGGTAGATTTAAAACATACATAAAATTCAGGACGTTTGTTATTTTATTATATGAAAGGGTATTGATCAATATGTCTCTACACCATATGTGCCAAGTTAATAATTAAAAACGCGTTTTATGGGCCGATTAAATCCGATTTATCAAATTATCCAAATGAGATAGTGACGTTAGATTTGTTAGGCCCGTATCCTATATCGAGAATAAGACGTATCGATATATTTTAGTAGTAACCGATCATTTCCTTAAATGGGCTGAAGTATACTCTAAAGGCCTCGGCTCGTATAATAGCGGATATTTTTTTGATAATTTTTATATCGCGTTTGGAGCTCAATAAAATTAATAAGTGATAACGGTCCCAATTTATATCGAGGTACGCGAACATTTAAGTGAAGATTAGGCATAAGGCATGTGAAGACTGTTGCATATAGGCCACAAGCAAATAGGACTGAACGAGTTAATCATGATATAGTGGAAATGATTGCAAATTATGTTAATGATCAACACGATACTTGGGATCAATTCTTACGTGAGTTTGCTTACGCTATTCGTACGGCAGTGAATGAAACAACGGGAAAAACCCTGCGGAATTATTTTTGGGTCGAAAATTGATTACCCCATTTCAAAAATTAGTAATGATTTCAGACGGATCGGAATTCACAGTAAGAGACATGGAAAAAGTCTTTCATGAAGCTAGACTAAGTACGAAAACTAAGCAGGAAGGTGGGAAAGATATTATAATAGACGAAGACGGGATATACAAATTAAGGTAAATGATTGGGTCTTATTAGAGACACGTCCTTTAAGTTCTGCAGCTAATAAAATCTGTTCCAAATTTAAGCAAAGAATTTGAGGTCGGTATAGAGTATTAGAAATTGGGGAAATAATATGTATGTTAATATGAGTCAGGAAAACGATTAAATGTTAATGTTTGAGCAGAAAATAAGAATATATCGTCATAGGAAATGTGACGGGGTCGAGTTATGAACAGGTCACCCAGATAGTATTGGATTCGTCGGGGAAACGAGTAGTTCGGAAAATGTACATCAAGATCAAATGAGGTCACACTATGGGAAAAAGATCTGCGGTGTGAAATGTGAGTTGGGGAAAAGGAAATGAAATACCAGTCAAAACAATCTAAGACAAACACGGATGGGGCCGATAAGCGCAGATCACTTGTCGAATCGCTTCTAGCTCATTTTAGAAATGAAAGAAGAAATAAAGAGAACGGCTAGATAAAGGGGTAAAAGGTCGTATGGATCGAGGGCAAGTGGACCACAGAGAAAGTAGCAGAGAAATGGACCCCAATGGCAACAAAAGACCATTTGCCATCCAGTACTATTTATATAAGTAGGAAGAAACAAGACGGAAGGAACAACTGGGTTCAAGATGGACCGAGATACAACCTGCGTCCATGCCAAAGAAACGATCAGGAGTCCCGACCGTAGAAGCAATAAGGCAAGCAGGAAAAGCCGACAAGAGCTACAAGCCCTGGCTTAATCAACATAAAAATTCCAGTGCAGCCAAGGAATGAGAAGAGGAAAAAGAACAGTGGTAGCACGCCATTCATTACGGGGTATGATTTGGGGACTAAATATAAAAATCAGGTTGTATTGTTTCATTTTTTATGATCGCTTAACAAATTGGTTGGAAGAATTATTACCAAGAAGGGTCTCGGGCGATTGTTTAAAGTTATAATCAAGCAAAAGTTGACACTACAATGAGTGTATATTTTTTTGAACTTTTGACTTGTAAAATTTCTCTTTTAGTATTGGGAGAAGCAACTGTAGTATGTATTTGTTTACTTCGATGTATGCCTTCGTGAGATGGAGCAATTCCTTTGGTTGTTTAATGATTTGTGAAAAATGTTGCAGTACATAATATGTATGTATATATATGTTTGTTGTATTGTTTCCGTATTAGATGCAACTGGTTCCGGGGAAACACTTGGCGTAGTCAGGGCACTAACAATGAATATTAGCTGGCCTTTGCGGCTCATTTGGGTGTTTTATGGAACCAGATGCGGGATGAAAATGAAGTTTATTGTGATTTACAAATGATATATAATGCATAAAAATTGTGAAACTTATTGGTATTATGTAAACATAGATTTGACAAAGTAACTTAGAGTTTTATTTCAGGGTGACAGACCCTGAAAGTATTGTTCCATAGCTTATATGGCGGCGCAACTCCGGAGCAGTGGAGCCAGGTGCCAACTCACAAGTGATTTATTTGTCCTGACACCCAGAGTTTGAGGTCTGCGCACCAGGAAAAAATGCACGTAGAATATTTAAGTGTTTTGGTATTTAAGTAGTTAAATATGGGGATTAGTACATATGTAAAAAGTGAGAATATACCATTATTAAACAACAAAATTGTTATGTTGGCCTAGTTAATGGAGTAAATTTACATTGTGTATCTGTCACGAGTTTAAATTTAAAATTAAGTTGAATATTAAATTTAATTCTAAGGTGAATAATGAAAATTACACTTAAGTTAGATATTGGAAGTATAAGTTAAAATGAGGATTCAAGATTAAAAGTTAAATAAAATTTGGCTTGAGGAGATTCAGAAATAAAATTTATCCATTTGTGGGGCGTTGAGAACCTTTAAATAAATCACGTTTTTCTTCTTGGAGGGGTTGTGACATCTCTCGCATTCTTCAACACGCTCCTATGTAGCTGACGGCCACGATTAATGGCAAAACTTTACCAACCCAAATCCAAGAAGTGAAATGCAAAGTGTAAAGATGCAACAAGATGTCTCTTTAAAAGAACAGAAGTTTTAGTAAGCGGGATGGCAATTTAGAGAAAGTTCTTGTTGGGAAAAGATAGAAGTAATTTGACGGCCTACCAAAGATTCACTGATATCTAGCCATTACTACAAGGTGCATACTATTGCACGCGAGCCCAACAGCCTATCTGAAAGTGATTGAACCGTTGCGGAATTCAAGGTAGGACAGATTATTTGAAATACGAATTCGTAATATTATTAGAATTGAGAGTAGGTGGATAATATAATAAGTTTAGGATAAGTGATCCAATTGCGCGATCTGTTTTAGCTACGGCTACGTGTTTTGGTTTATTCTCACCTCTAATATAAGTCTGTTCAATATATTAGAAATTTAAATTAAACTCTTAACAAAAGTCATATTAAGAATTTAAATGTTCATTCATTTCGAGAACCCATACCTCTAATTCACGCTGAAACCCAAGATATGGTCGTAAAGATCGACCATATCACAATGGCGCCCGAACCTATTTAATTTATATGACTCTGGGTTAGAAATTCTGCGGGTTTTGGTATTTACCAGAAATGTGTGCTTTTCCGGGTCCGAGAATCCTAAGACGCAATTTCTTGAGCCCATAGACAATCAAATAAAAATTAATTACTAGAAATGTTCTAGTGATTTGAAGCGCGTGCTTATTTGAAAGGTCATCTCCGGGGAATACCCAAGATTGGTATCAGGGATATTCGGATATTCGGAACAGTGTTAGTGCAGGATACCGCCTCGATTTCGCGCAGTTAAGCAGAATTATCAAAAGCATTCCCCGCCATAAGAAATAAGAAAGATTTGGAGACGAGGTTTTATGCCTATCAGCAGGAAGGAATCAGGGAGCCAACGGATTTTAATTACGATTTATTAAAAATTGCACCAAAAATTAGAACTAGGATGTCGCAGGCGGACTTGTGAAGCAGTTAGACTCGAACCACAAGTTCAGGACTATGTGGAGTGTTCGAAATCCACAGAATACGGTACAACTTTTTAGAAATCTTACAAATTTGAAGAGAGGTGTTCTTACAAATTAAAAACGGGGTTCGCAGCAGAATACATAATGTGGAAAGACGGAGTCAAAACGCGCATAGATGCCCATTGATGATAATCGCAGAAACTGGAGAAATTCTGAAGTTGGGCGTAGACCAAATAATGGCAGAAATGATTCAAAGGGGTAATTAGAAAGGGCCCTCAAAGAAAAAGTGGTTCGAGGGGAGGAATAGATTTCAGAACGATGATGGGAGATTCAACAAAAGGGTGATACCAATTTCGAAAAGAAGATAGAAATAAAAATTTTTATAATAGGGGACCGCAGAAATAAAGGTTCGAGTGAAATTTCAGTCGAGGCGATAATCAAAGGGGACGTTTTGGAATTTTTTTGAAAGAAGAAGTTCAAAATAATCAAAAGAAATCGGCAGAGGTTATCCCCAAAAATTTTCCCCGATATTATATCCCCCGTGGAACTTCCATATGTTCCTATTTTTAAATAACACATTTTGAAAACGCTTTGGGACACCGGGCGGAGAAATCATTTATATCAGGAAATATAAAAAATTTTTTTATAAGAAAGAAAAAAACCGAGCTCAGGTGATCAAAACCGGGGCGCAGTGTTACGATTTGGAATACCCATGTATTTTTGGTTTGCTTCATTAGTGGATCGAAGATTGTTTTAGATTTTGACGGGCGTTGGCGATTCAAGATTCGCAGGTTGAAGATAATGGTGATAAGGGAATTTGCGCTTTGGGGCCAGAAACGAAGTTAAATATTGTTAATGTTTTATCTAGAAACCCGGTTGAAAGTATAATGGGAAAAAAAAGTTAATTTTGAAAATCAGAGATCTAGTACTTACGTCGCGAAACATTTAAAAACAGAGAAAAAATTTTTTTAAAATTAGGTCATATCTATAGAGATTTAAAACCCGGAAATAACCTTTTAAATGCGACGATATGGAGAATTGGCCCCGCAAAGGCAATTGAAGGCTTGTTGTTTTATCGGAAACCCCAAACGTCGGGTGAAATCGTGTATACTTTCCCAAAGTTTTTAAAGAAATGACATCTTAAAATTCACGACAAGGCAATCGGGGCTTTTCCCAGATTTAAAACATCAAAAAAAAGGGACGTTTGTTATTTCCCGTATAAAAAAAGTTATTGATCAATATGTCTCTACATCCATATTCGTTAATAATTATCCCCTTTAAAAAGCTGGTCGATTAAATCCGATTGTATCAAATTATCCAAAATGAGATATTACTTTGATTTTTAGATCCGTATCCTACATCAAAATGAGACGTAATCGATTTTTTGTTTAGATCATTTCAGCAAATGGGCTAAAATTTAAACCCCTTTAAAAAGGCCTCGCTCGTATAATAGCGGATACTTTTGATAATTTTATATCGCTTTTTGGAACCCAAAAAATTAAAAAGTGATAACAGTCCCCAATTTATATCCAAAAATTTTTGAATTTTTAAAGGAAGATTAGGCATAAGGCACGTGAAGACTTTTTGCATATAGATCAGGAAATTCCACCGAACGGTATATCGCGATCTGGTAAAGATTCAAATTATGTAAATGATCAACACGATTTTGGGGACCAATTTTTACGTGAGTTTGTTACGCTATTCTTTCGCAGTGAATGAAACAACGGAAAAACCCTGCGGGAAATTTTTTTTGGGTCGAAAGTTGATTCCCCTTTCAAAAATAGGTAATGGTTTCGGACGGAACTCAATTTGAGTAAAAAAATTAAAAAAGTTTATGAAACAGACGAAAAAAAAAAACTAAACATGAAAAATGGGAAAAAAATTATAATAGAGAGGCAAATTGGTGATGACTGGGTCTTATTAGGACACACCCTTTAAGTTTGCAGCGAATAAAATATGGAAATTTAAACAAAAAATTTTAAGGTTCGTATAAGTGTTAAAAATAAAAAATAATAATAAAAATTATAATAGGAGGGCAGAAAAGGTTAACCGTAATGTTGTAAGTAAAAATATATCGTCATAAGAAATGTGACGAGATTGATATAGGAACAGGTGCCAATAAAGGTTAGTCAGGAAACGAGTTTTGGAAAACGTCAACGAAGATCAAATGAGTCCAATATGGTAAGAAGAAAGGGTCTGAGGTAAAGCAGGTTAGAGGAAAAAAAGGGTAAATTTGTCAAATCTAGCCACAGATAGGGCCGATAATGAATCCTTATCAGATCTTTACCTAGCTCTTTTCTAGTAATAAGACAAAAAAATTAAAAAAAGCGTCAAGATAGGGGATATAAACGGTCTCATGGATCTTTGGGCAAGTGGACCACAAAGAAAGTGGCAGAAAAGTGTACCCCATAAAAAAATAAAAGACCATTGTCATCAGATAATATTTAAAAGTAGGAAGAAGATTGAAAGGAAGTGGGTTTAAGATAGTGTTGCTATAACCTAAGACCACGCAAGAAACAGGACCAGGGGTCCCGATCGGCCAATGGAAAAGGAAAAGCCGAAGAAAAAACTACAGACCCTACATCAGGCAACATACGGGATAAAAAGAACCTGAGGAATGAGAAGAGGAGAAAAAGTAACAGCACTTTGCCCATGGAAGTCCTAGAGACAACCATAAAAATCAGGTTGTTTTTTTTTTTTATGTTCTTCCAACAAGTGGTCGGAAGAATTATTGCAAAAAAAAAGGGTCTCGGGGTGTTTAAAAAATTATAATAAAAAAAAAGGTGCACTACAATGAGTGTATTTTTTTTTTGAATTTTTGACTTGTAAAACCTTTTTTCAATTGATGGAAAACAATTGTAAGCTTTTTTTTCTTCGATGTATGATTTCCCTGAGATGCGATATTTGATTTAATGATTTTTAAAAAATGAAATTGTATAGTATATATATATATATATATATATTTTTTTTTTGTTGTATTGTTTCATATTAATGTACATCTGGTTCGGTGGGGTTTGGGATGGGATTTAACAAAAAATTTTTGGGCTGTGCGCCCGATGGGAATTTTTTTGAGAGAACCAGATGAGATATATAAAAAAAATTTGTTGAAATTTAAGGGGGTATAAAAAAAATTGTGAAATGTAACGGTATTTTGTGAAAATTTGTTATTCCGAGCTTAAAGAGAGAGAGAATTTTTATATCAGGGGACTGACCCGAATTCTGTATGGGGCAGTTGTTTTTGTAAATCCGACAGGATGGATATAACAAAGTTAAAAGAAGAAGTTTTAAAAGAATCAAATTTTTCATTGTAAATCCGACAGGATGGATGAGACATGTAAAGAAGGAAGATAGTAATAGTTTTAAGAGAAAAATAGATTTAAGTTATAGTTGATATAATCTGACTTACACATTAATGTTAATTTTTCCCGCCCCCAAACCACTAAATTATTACGCTTTGCCACTAGCACTCTATAAGGACCTTAAAATTTTTGGGTTTTAAACTTGGCAACCACTTTTTGGCGCCGAACTTAAAGGATGCGTTTTCCCGGACCCAATCATTAACCTTTAACCAAGATTCGCCTCCGTCTATTTAAAAAATATTTCGCCTACTTTTCGGGGGTTTAGCCTTAGTATTTTTTTTAGCTTCATCAAACCATTTTCAATATCCCCTACGCAAACCGTTCCGTCCGATACCTTACTTTTTCGTGGGGGAATCAATTTTCGATTGAATTCTGTGGGGGTTTTCCCGTCGTTTCATTTCACGTTTTTAAAAAGCGTACGCAAAATCACGTAAACAGGTCCCATGTATCATGTTGATCGTTTTCATAATTAGCAATCTTTTCACAAGATCGCGATTCACACGTTCGGTTCTATTCGCCCCGAGGTCTTTTACAAATTTTCATGCCTTATGCCTAACCTATTACTCAAATGCTCAAAAATATCGGATATAAATAGGGAACGTTATCTATTATCATTTTTATTGAGCCCATAACGCGAAATATAATTGTCAAAAACTATCAGATTTGCAGAGGCCTTTTAAGGGGGATGATTTCCCCCCGTGAAGTGATCCGTAATTTCTAAAAAATATGGGTAATGTCTTTTCTCCGGGCGAGGGTACACCCAACAAATCTAACGTAACTATCCGTTTTTATAATTTTTTACTATCGGTTGCAACCCGCTGGGAACTTTTTTTATAATTGTTTTTCTGACACTTACGGCATGTGGAACATATTGTTCAATGTATTTTTTTATATAGGGGAAAAAACCATCCCTTTTTTTAGTACCTTTAAAACGTCCCAAATGACCCGCTATTTTGTCGTGAAATTTCATTATTTCACGCTCAACTTGGGAAAGTATACCCCATTCCACCAATGTAGTAGCGTATTTCGCATAAAAACAAGCCCTCTTTAAACCCAAAATCGCGGGTTCTTTCATATTTCGCATCAACCGAATCATCGGGGTTTTTGATATCGATCATATGACCAACCGGGGCCTTTTTCTTCCTAAACAATTTCTCGCCGACGAAAGTTTCCCCATTATTGCAAAATTTCTTGTTCCCCCCACGGTACTTTCCCCGTTCCCCAATGTCAATCGCGTTTTGAGTTCCAGGACGGTGTTTCCATTCTATATTAAATTCCGCTAATTTCAGAACCCACCTTATCATCCTAATAGACATTTTTTTATCATTTGTTAAATGCTTTAATGCAGCATGATCGGTTATAACTTTTACTGGCAGTGAACCTAAATACGTTCTGAATTTATTCAGAGCCAAACTACCTCTAAACACTCTCTTTCCGTTAGTGTAATTTTTCTCCGCACTACTAAGCGTGCGGGAGTCATATACCACTGGCTTCTGTTCCTGATTAAGAACTGCGCCTATGCCCATTGAACTGGCATCCATAAATAACTCAAATGGCTTTTTGAAATCATGTAATTTTAAAACTGGCGTTTCGGTTATCACCTATTTGACTGCGTCAAAGGCTTTCTGCGCCTCTACTGACCAAAAAAACTTTTTAAACTTTCTCTTGAGGTTATAAAGGGGCTCACATAGATCAGCATAATTCTTAATAAACTTCAAATACCACTGGGACATTCCTAGGAATTTCGATACCTCTTTAGAATTCTTCGGGAGCCTCATCTCTACTATAGCTCGAACCTTTGTCTCGTCCGTTGTAATTCGATCCTTATTAATTATCAAACCTAAATATTTCAATTTATCACAACCGAATTTGCACTTCTCCTTATTTTATGTTAATCCTCTCTGCTTCCTGTAATAATCTAAAAACTTCACTTAGATGTTCGACACGGTGAGTGAACGATGGAGACGATATGATAACGTCATCCATGTAAACACTCACAAACCTCTCTATCACCGGTTTCAAAATAATGTCGATCGCCTTCTGAAAGTTGGGAGCCGCCCCTGACAGCCCGAACGGCATAGGCCGGAATGCTTACGTACCGTTCTGTGTGACAAACGCTGTCTTAACTCTATCAGTGGGGTTTACCGCCAGTTGAAAATATCCCGAGCGAAGGTCGAGGGACGACATGACTGTCGTGGGGGGATATTAGCTATCAAATCATCTATTAACGGCAAGGGATATCTGGGGTACTTCGTAATAGCGTTCAGCTTTCTATAATCCACGGCAAATCGATACGCTTCCGGATTATCAGGCGGTAACCCGTTATTTTTTCTGCACAACACAAACGGCGACTTGTATGGAGATTGAATCGGTATTATGGTCCCCTCTTTCAACATTTTCTCTACATGGTAGTCCAAAATACATTGCTAAACCCTGTCATAACGATACGGCCTAGAAACAACAGATGGCTTATCCCCCGTATCAACCTCATGATACAAAACATGCGTGAGCCCCGGTTTGTCTGAGGACAATCCTTTAAAACTATTAAATAAATCCTGCAACTCCTTTTTCTGACTTTCTTCCAACCCCGTTTTAGTAAGATCTATTTCCACATTTCCTTCTTCAATCGTTGTAACAACTTTTTCAATCTGTGAATCCGGGATTGTCAAAGCTTTCCGATCAAAATCTAAAACAATCTTCGATCCACTAATGAAGTCAACACCGAGAATACATGGGTATTCTAAATCTGCCAACACGTGAAACATCTAAGGTTTCACAAATTCTCTGATCCGCACATTCAATTCAATTATACCGACATTCCGACATATAGCTCCTTGTGCCGTGATCAATTGAGCACGCGATTTTTTCACTTGTTTACAAAAAAAATATTTCCTATAGATATCCTCGGATATAAATGATTTCTCCGCACCTGTATCCCATAAAGCAGTGCGTCTCAAAGTTGCAATACTCGCGACCCAATATTCAATCATAATTTTCATCGCGCCCCCCATACAATAACAATGTACTGAATTCAATAATACTATGCTTTGACGCTAAAACTACGATACGACTTTAACCTTTTAAGCACTTCTCGTGTATATTAACTTCTCGCTAAGCCAAAGCCTTTATTTATCCAGACGTATATATACGTCTTTCCGAAGTACGATCTTTTCTGTGCCCTGCTATCCGTAAAATTATTCCAAGACTTAAGAATGGAATAAAAGAATCTTGACAATGTTTGCGAAGGATTTATTTATTTCATATTATTTTTGCTCCTTTATTCCTCCCCAATACATCACATACACGTGCCTATGTAGAAAACGGTTGGTATTTGGAAGCGAATCGCGAAACTTATGATCGGCAGTAAAAGGTTTAGTTAAAACTAAAAAGAAAATTATCAAGATAAAGGTTAATTTTTTTTATAAATTATACATATGAAAAACCCCGGGTCACTGGTAATTAATAAACTTTTTTTTAACGGAATTGTTAACTTAAGCATCAAACAATATTGGTAGCACTGATATTTTATAAGTGTAATATATCAGTGTAAATGTTATTGTTTTTTTTATTATGTCAGAATGTTTTTTTGTTTGTCTATTTTCAGTAAATAAAAATTTTTTTTAAATAATTTTTTTTGTTCTCGATTTTTTTAATTTATGCCCCACGCCCCCCCTTGTAGAGTTGTCCCACCCCCCAAGGGGGGGCCCCCCAATTTTGAGAAACACTGCCAAAAAATTTTTTGAAAAAGTTTCATTTAAAAAAAATAGGAACATATGGGAATTCCCCCGGGAAGGAACATGCAAAATAAAGCAAATAATTTAATCGGTACATCCTTTGCCCCCGAAACCCGATCTTTTTGCTCATCTCGAACCCTAAAACCCCCAAATCGACCCCGTTGTTTTTGATTTTCTACTAAAATTTGTACCAAAACCCCCTTTTTCCCGGGTTTCCCCGGGCCCAAAATTTTTTCACTTTTGAACTCTATTTCCCATTGAAACCCTCTATCATTAAATTTTCGATCCTCCCAAAACCATTTCTACTTTCCCCCCCACTGATTTTTTTTGACGACCAGTCTCGTAATTACCCCCTATAATTATTTCTGTCATTATTCAGTCTATGAAAAAATTTCAAATTTTCCCTCCAATTCCTTCGCCCACGTCATTAGTAGACATCCTACGCTCTTTCCCCAACCCCGTCTTCCAACATTATCATTATTCCTGGACCTGCATATTCTTGCACGAATATCTTTTCTTCAATTTCCCCAATACCTTAAACAACTTGTGACATAGCCATCCTGTGATGACCATTTGCCGGTTCCGCGTAAGCTAGAGGTGTGGGTTTAAATAAAATGATGAGACATAGTAGTTCTTAATACAACTTTTTTAAGAAAAAACATATTATTTTAAATTCTAATTTGACAATTTTAATTAAAGTGGGGTTAAACCCCCAATTAAACCGTGTATTTAAGTCAGATCACCGAAACCAGACCCTTTTTTATTTTAATTATGTTAATAAAACCGATTCAATTTAACTACCTATATCAAAAAAATTACCTTTTGCAGATCCCCTTTCCCTTTTACCTAAAAGGGGAATGGCAAAAATTCCATTTTTGTAAAAAGGAAGATTCCAACTTTTTTATATAAGACTTTTTATTTTTTTAAAAATCTATCGGACTCCCCAACTCTTGATCTACAAGATTACCCCTAAGCTATTTTTAAAACCCTTGCCGCCCCTTCGATCAGAATGTTTCCCACACTAAACCCTTCTAAGTTTTTGCCGCGCTTTGATCAGAATGATTCCAAACTATATCTCTAAGCTTGCCGCGCTATATATTATCATCAAAGCTTCTACCCTTTTTTATAGTATACCCTCATTTACATTTATTTTTGTTTATCTTCTTGGTTTTGGGGTTGGGAAAAAGTTTTCCCATTAATCGTGGCCGTAAAAAAAGAACAAAAGGGAAACTTTTGCAAAGGGAAAAATTTTAAGACGTCACAACCCCCCCCAAAAAGAAAAAAAAACGTGATTTATTTAAAGGGTTCTCAATCCCCCAAAAATTACGTGTAAAATTTTATTTCAAAATTTTCCCAAAAAGTTTTTGGGGTTTTTTTTTAAAATTTTTTAATCTTAAATCCTCATTTTAACTTTTAAAATTTTTAATATTTATCCGATTTTAATTTTCATTAAAATTTTTTAATTTTAAATCCTATTTTAATTTTTTATAATTTCCAATATTTATCTTGATTTTTTAATTTTCTTTTACTCATTTTTAGAATTAAATTTTAATATTCAATTTAAATTTAAACCCCGTGACAATAAATTTTCCCTTAAAAATTTAATAGGCCAACATTAAAAATTACTGTTTAATTTATGCCCACCTCATTTTTTTAACACCCAATTTCTTAAAATATTTAAAACACTTAAATTTTCTAAAAAAAAATTCTGGGTGCCCCGAAACCCCAAACTTTTTAATCTAAACACTGCATATGGAGCTGGGAAATTTTGCTCCCCTTTTTTTTGTTGAAGCTTTTAAATTTCATAATTTGCAGGATTTTCAGGGTCCGTCTCCCCCGAAATAAAAATTTTTTAGTCTCTATTTCCATAATATCAATCCATTTCACAATTATTTTTTATATCACAATAAATTTTCATCTCCATCCCCCCCATCTGGTTTCAACAAAAAACCCCAATGAGGGGCCAATAAACCCGCACCCTTTGGGTGGGGTTTGATTTTCGCCCAACCCTGAACCAGATGCCTCATAATACCTTTAAAAATACAACAACATATATATATAAAAAATTTTTCCAAACAAACATTTTTCAATAAACTATTATAACAAATAACCAAAGGAATTTTCGCATCTCCAAGTCAAAACATCGAAGCAAACAAATTTTGATTACAAATGTTTTCTTCAGAAAAAAAAATTTTTTAAAAAGTCCCAAAAATTTAAAATTAAATAAACACTCATTGTAGGGGGTTTTGGGTTTCCTTTTAACTTTTGGGATCGCCCGAGACTTCCCTTCTTTTTCAAAATTCTTCCGACCACTTGTTGGAAGATCATAAAAAAAGAAACAATAAAACCCGGGTTTTTTTTATGTTTTCTCCCAACCCACGTCCCAAAGATGAGGTGTTTACTTTTCTTTCCTCGGTTGTACTGGGAAATTTTTTGTTGTAGGGCTTGTAATCTCCTTGCCGCCCCTTTTCCTTTTTACTTCCCTATTGTCTCCCCTTTGGGTGGGCGGGGTTTTTTTCTGTTCTCCTCCCTGGCCTTTAAGTTGTATCTTTTTTATTCATCTGGAACTTCTGTGCATTCTTTTTCCTTTTTTTTCTTCTAGAAATAGTACTGGATGACATTTTCTTTTTTATTATTATTGGGGCCCCTTTTTTTTGCCACTTTTTTTTGTGGTCCACTTGCCCCCCCCCACACCTGATCTTTTTAAATTTTCCCATTATTCCTAAACCCCTTTTTTTTATTTTCCCCCTTTTCCCCAAAAGAACCCAAAGGGAGTGATCTGACCAGTGATTTGTTTTTGGGTCCCTCTGTATTTTTTAAAATTGATTTGATTGGTTACCAATCCCTTTTTCCTCTAACTTACGTTTCACCGCAGATTTTTTTTTTTCCCATATTGTGACTCATTTAATCTTTGATGTACTTTTTCCCCAAGAAGAGTTTCCCAAATTGATCTTTACCCATTTTGGGGTACCTGTTCCCAAATTTGACCTCGTCACATTTCCTATGACGAAAATATTCTTTTTGATTTACGTTAACTGTTAATCTTTTTTTCCCGATTTCCCATATTACAATAATTTTAATTTTTAACTTCTAAGACTCTATAAGGTCCCTGTTCGGGGCCATTGTGAAAATAAACCATCCTTTTGATGACCATTAAAATTTCCGGTTCCGCGGGCCAGAGGGGGGTTATCAAAAAGATGAGACATAGTAGTTCTTAATACAACTTTTTTTAAGAATAACTTATATTACTTTTAAATTTAATTTGACAATTTTAATTAAAAATGAGAGAACCCAAAATTTAAAACCCTTTTTTTAAGTCAGATCACGCAAATAGATCCTTTTTTTCTTAATTATAGTTAATTTAAAAACCCATTCAACTAACTACCATATCAAATTTATTACCTTTTAAGGGGTTTTCCTTCCTTTAAACCCAAAAGAGATAGCTAATAAATTCACTTTGTATAAGAAGAAATTTCCCAACCCTTTTTATAAGACTTCTTTTTCTTTCCCAAATTTTATCGGACTGCTAACCCCTTTTATTTTACAAAATTAAAACTAAACTATTTTTTAAACTTTTTCCGCACTAACGGGTCAGAATGATTCCACCCCCCTAAACTATTCTAAAACTTGCCGCGCTATTGATCAGAATTTATTCCAAACTACTATCTCTTTAAACTTGCCCGCTTATATATTATCATTTTAAAGCTTTTATCCCCTTTTTTTAGGGATATCTCCCTTTTTCATTTTTATCTTTGTTTTTTTCTTCTTGGATTGGGGTTTGGAAAAATTTTGCCATTTTAAACGTGGCCGTCAAGGAAAATAGGAGGTTTTTTGAAAAGCGCGAGACGTCACAAAAGAGCTGTTGTTTTCGGGGTTTTTGACCTCTCCCTTTAATTTTTGGGCCCGTGGTTCGAGACGAACTAAAATATGATTCACTATGGCTTCTTCGGACATACTAAGTCCAAGTTTTTTTATGAACCTTCAACAGATCATAATTAAAATCTGCCATATCCGGATCCCTTACTTGTTGGGACGAATGAAACTGAATTTTTAAATCCATTCTATTACGAACCACGGGGAAGGTTTTTGTCAAAGCCGCTTTTAATTGTGCAAAGTCTGTGGCTGTATCTTGCCCTAACGCTGACCCAAAAATTGCGTACCAATCTCGGGCTCTTCCAAGGAGATGACCTTTCAAATACGTACATGCTAAAAACCCTTTAAAACACAAATTTTAGAAAATTTTATCTTTATTATCGATGCCCCCAATAAAAATCAAACTACATTCTCGGGGAAAAAGAAAAGTATTTCCTCCGGCAAAACCCCTTAAAACCCCGCTGCACCTCCCACCTCCCGGGGTTTGGGGAAATTTAAACCTGGCTGGGCCCCCCTTGTAAAAACATTGGCCCCTGGGTGATGCCTTTTTTTCCCGGTTTTCCTCGTGACCTAGGGGGTGGGGTGAATGAAAAAACCAGGCACAATGCCATAATCATAATTATCTCTTTATTAAGATCTCAGCTTAAACACTATATAATGGTAATATTTATATTTAAAATAAGCGGATCTGAGGTGAAGAAACACACAATACGTATTACCAAATAAGCTCTACCCTGATCACTGTATTTAACTTTACCGCTTACTCCTAATCTCTGTATATACACAGTTCCTAGCAGTTAATAGAACGGTCCTACCTCTATATCCTAGATAGCAGAAACTATCTCGAATCCTCAATGTCGTTTCCTTATCTCGCGTGGAATGGTATCCACATGGACTTGAACGTACTTGCACGAATAGCTGAACACTTGAATATCGGATAACCTCACTTTTAACTTTAACACTCCTAACAACAGACTAGCATAATCACTTCTCAAAGGCCACACTGCTGACGCTAAACTTCTGCTATTTAAAAGGTTCTTAATTTGCATAAGCACGCTTCGCTTCTAGATTTGGTTGGAAAGAATTTGCCTTTTTCGGCCCCAAAGAACCCAAGAGGACAATTAATGGAAAGCGCGATTAGCCCGTCGCAAAGTTTAAAAAAATATATTTTAATTTGAATGGATGAATCGAAAGTATTTTATTAACGACTGAAAATTTGAACAGGATATATATATATATATATATATATATATATATATATATATATATATATATATATATATATGTGTGGTGTGTGTAGTATCGTTGGCCGGTGTTGGTTTATTTTTATTAGTTGTTCCTGAATAAGCGGAGAACTTCTGATTTCATTTTACTCTTCTTTATTTTCACATGAAAGTACAAAGGTACTTTTGTGAAGTCGTAACGACTTCACAATAAGCATACAAACACACAAAGACATAAAGGATAAACGAGCTGCAGCTATATGTACATTTTTACGTGGACGAGCTGGCGACGTACACATGGCGACAACGGCAAGCAGACAAAGAGAGCGAGCACAGAAAAACTCGATATTTAGACCCGGCCGTGAAGATCGCTTGACTCCTTTGTAATAAAAGCTCTGATTGGTTAAAATGGGTGGGAAAGGGATTTTTGAGGTAATAATACTAGATTAGGGTGTTAGTTTTGAACTCTTTAGAATTAAAAATTGAAATATTATTAAAAAGAGTTAATCAAAAGGATGCTAAAGGGAATTATTGCATCCCCCCTCCGTAAGACGCATGTGTGTGACAGGACCTTTACCACACAGCCGTATCTTACAGAGATATTAAATTTAAAATTTTGAATAAAATTATCCCTAGTTCAAAAATTTTCTTCACTTACCCCCCAGTAATGACAAACATGATCTCCAAGACAGAAATTAGATAATAGAAAAATATAAAAACAAATATACACTGTTAAACTGTAAATCATGGGTACCCATAAATGACTTTCAAAATATAATAAAATTTAAAATGAAGGAAAAATCAAAATGTATTGTTCAAAAATGTTCACATTTTCTTGAGTGTGGGTGAAGTAATGCTTACACCAATAAACATTGTATCATAAAAATACACAATATCAAAAATAAAAACAATGAGCACTTGAAATGGAATGAAAACAAAAATAAAATTGAAAATAATTTAGTATAAAATATCATCCATGATAAACATCATGGATGCATCTAAGTTTGTTTCGAAAATAAAAATAGACTTCTTTGTCTAAAAGTAAACTTAATAATCTTAATTAGACTATTAAGGAAGGGGATTTAATTCAGACTCTTAAAACTGTTTATGTAATGAAATTTGCTTTGAGAATTTATTAGTATTATTTACACTGATTTGTCCATTTTGTAATAATTGGTTATGTTCACAATCAATAACAAATTTATATTGGCTGCATTCTGGTAGTCCTAGAATAATATACTACTATTAATGATATACTATTAATGGCAGACTACTATTAATTACTATTATGGCAGACTACTATTAATTACTATTATGGCAGACTACTATTCTTTCTGTCTGTCCAATTGTTAAACAAGTAATATAAAAAAAATTTTTAAGTCAATTCCTACTTAGATCAACAAAGAAAAATTTTATTTTAGCTACTTTTTATTAAACAGTTACAATTAATATAAATATGTATATACATAGGACACAATCACAACACTAAGTGGTAATTAATTTTTATTAATTATCATTAAAGTATCGTATTGTCATCCAAAACAATCGTGTATATAAATTTCAGTTCAACTGAATGCTTTGAAACGTAAGAAAAAAACCTTTTCACACACAAGTTTTGATACAAGTCGCCAAAAGGGTCGCTAAGTCGCCAAAAATGATGCCAACGTGGTTGTGTGTATTTGTAATTCTTTAAATAATTGGTTTTAATCAATTAATTTTTATTAATTATTATTATATTATTGTATTGTCATCCAAAATAATCCTGTATATAAAATTTCAGCTCAATTGAGCGCTTTAAAATGTATTTTATTAATGATTGAAAATTCCACCAAAATAAATAAATAAATAAATATATAAATAAATAAATATATAGAGGTTGTGAGCTAATAGTAGGAATTGAAAAAAGCTTTGCATAGTTGGTTGAGTTGAAAATTGCCATGGGCTTGGTTAATATGTATAGGCCTAGTTGTTTGTTTTCGCAATCCAAGTTTATTTGAAATATCTGCAGAAATTAAAGATAAAGTGGATCCTGTGTCAATAACAAAGCTTACATTGTTCTGTCTACATTACATAATCATATTGTCCAAGTTAGTAGGCTTGGCAATGAGGAGATGTGTCCGAACACATATAATTGTCAATATGCTGGGCTAGAGGCCTTAGTAGAGGGGTGTTGTCTCTGATTTTGGAATTGTTGATTGCTAACCGGGTTCTCCGAGCTCTGAGAAACAGTGTTAATAGCTAACAATGAGTCACAAGTAAATGGGGTTTGAGGTTGATTAAAAGAACATTGTTTAGAATGGTAAGCATTGGGAATACCTTGTCGAGTACAAATACTACATGGATATGGTGGCATTCCATGTTGAAAATGTTTGGTGGTCGGGCCTAAACCCTCGATTTTCAAAGTTGTGAGCATGATAATTTGGGAGATGTTGGAGACCCGCTCTGTTAAAATTTTGGAAATTGGGTTGAAAAGAATTGTAATTTTGAGGTACAAAAGTACTTTGTCTTGGTCGAATGGGTACACTTTGTCTGCAAATATTTTATTCAGGCTTAGGGCTTGTGTTTTCATTAGCCATTCTGTAGGTGAGGTAGGAGGATTTATTGTCATTAATTATTTAATATTGGTGGGCATTCCATTAGTAAGTCCTTCCAAAATGAGTTGAAGAGATACACCTAAATGCTTACCACAATTTAGTTTTTGATGAAATATTGATCTAAGTTATTTTTTAGTTGAAGTTGTGAGAAATCTGATAAATTTACTACATTAGGTCTTAAGGAATTTTCAACAAGGATGGAACAAAGATCTCTAAAATTAGAAATATTAAGGTGAGAGTGAATGTAATGGGTTAATGCAGACCCTTTTAGATATTTTGATATGTTCACAATTTTCCAACTGTCATCTTTATTATTAAGTGTAAATGCATTGTTAAAATAATCTAACCAAGCTTCTATTCTCAGAATCAAAAGGGATAATACATGGTTCACTAGGGGTTTGATTGGTAGTACTATTTACAACCAAATTGGTTTGATCATTATTTGCCATTTTGAAACCAGATCTGAGAATCAGATCATGCAGGTTATAAATTTAAATTTAACTAAAAAATTTGAAGCACCACATATAAAATACCAAAATATAAAATTGAAATATCAACAAAAATCAAAATATTTGCAGTTACTTATTATAAAAATTAAAATATCAAACATTAAAAATTTACATTTCTTATTTCCACCATTAAAAATATGTCAAATAACTTTTTTTTTTATGAAAATGATCAGTATTAAATATGGAAAATAAACGATTTTGAAAATAAGATTTTCTTAAACGTTTTAAAATAAATCACCAAAAACCAACAAGGACCTACAGTTTAGATTCAATAGCAAAATTAAATGAAAGCAAAAACACCACCGTTGAAAAATCGTTAAATTCAGCATACACACACTTGATGATTTTTTTTTTCACTCTTTCTTCTGCTGGCGTTGCACTTCTTTAGATAACATTTGAAACACGGAACTGTTACACGATTATTCACAAAACTTGAAGCTTTTTAATTTTCTTTTTCAGATTTTGTTGTAAGTAATTGTAGAATGAATTTTTTTCCCAGTTGTTGCGGAACAGAAAACAATTTCATCACATATTTTGGTAGCTGACAATTCGTATTTTTTTAAATTTTGATTTAATACTCTCGCGCACCACAACAGGTTATTTTATTTTTAGAATCGTTCACTTGAAGCACTTTCAAAATCTAAGTAAGACGTTTCGCAGGAATTTAATAATTAATCATTTTCTTTTACATAACGATAAATTTTTCCGCGCAGGTTCGGATTCTGCCGACTTTTTGTAGTTGTTGGTTGTTTCTGAATAAGCTGAGAACTTATGATTTCCATTTATTCTTCTTTATTTTCACAAGAAAGAACACAGGCGTTACGATTTCACAATAAGTATACGAACACACAAAGACATAAAGGATAAACGAGCTGCAGCTATATGTGCATTTTTACGTGGGCGAGGAGGAGACAGAAAAGAAAACGGCGACGATTACATGGTGAAGGCAAGCAGACAAAGAGAGCGAGCACAGAAAAATTTGCTTTTTATACCCGGCAGTGAAGATCGCGTAACTCCTTTGTAATAAGAGCCCTGATTGATTAAAATGGGCAGGGAAGAGATTTCTGAGGTAATAATACTAGTTGATTACGATTAAGATTAGGGCGTTAGTTTTGAACTTAAGAATTAAAAGCTTATTTAACTATTATTAAAAAGAGTTGATTAAAAGGATGCTAAAGGGAATTATTACACCACACCCCACACACGCACGCACACACACACACACACACACACACACACACACACACACACACACACACACACACACACACACACACACACACACACACACACACACACACACACACACACACACACACACACACACACACACACACACACACACACACACACAAACACACACACACACACAAAGAGAGAGAGAGAGCTAATATTAGAAATTGAAAAAGGAGAATTAGCCGGATGATCCCCGCTACAATATAGGCTTCATAAATATTTTGTATACTGTCCTGTGTAGGATATTCTACAATTAAGGGGAGTCGGAACCTCTATACCGACTATGTTAAATAATGGTATGTAAACTAGTCATTATAGTCACACAAAATGTCGAAATCTTGAAAAAGGGCGCATAGTAGATATTGGTTTGACAACGACAACTTCAAACAGGTTTTTGACATAAGCGAATTGAATTGGATGAGGAAAGCTAAAGCGTGTATTATGTTGTTGAGGTTTATCAATAAAAATGGTGGATTCTGTGGCTTATGTTTTCCAGTAAATTTGTTCACAGATTGGTAATAAATACAAGGGAAAATTCTTGGTTTGATATGTATTTTACGAAATATCTCATTTTTATAATTTCAATGATGTTTGCCTCACATAATTTCTTATGTATTTCTCCCGTAGTTATATTTTTAGATATTTCGCATATTAGAAATCTTGAAGTGATTTTTCCTATAAGACTAGAATTATCTGAAACATTATGACTTGTTCAATGGATGGTATTTAAGCTACCAACACTGGATCCGATGTGGCATATTTGATATTTTCATTACGAGTCAAAGCTAATTTTTTTAATATTTTCATGACGGAAAATTTTATTCTTTATTTCAATGTTTATATGCTGTGGATTAGATTGTAAAGGCTTTTGTTTATTCTCAAAGGTTATATTAATATCTGTTATAGCCTTTTGACCTTCTTTCAAAATTAGTTTTCTGTCATTCACTGGTGATCTAAAAAAAATATAAGGTTTTGAATTTCCACTTTGGAACTAATGAAACTTACCGGAATATCCTGTAAGAATTTGACATTGAAACTTGAATGAGACTCAGTTTGAAATCTCCAAAAACGAAAATTAATAATAAAAGAAAATAGTTTTCTTACCAAAGATGTTGAAAAATAAAGAAAAATGGAAGAAAATGATGAACTCTCTTACTCAGAAGGAGAAGAAAAACGGAGATAAAAATAGATAAATTCAAACTTGAAATGTTCTAATTGAATAGTTGATGAAAATCGAGTTAAGGCAATTCACAACCTCCTTCCACGCCACGAGAGTGACTTCCAGAAAGTGTTTCTACTAACAAGAAAAAGTGATATGCTGGTGTCACAGAAATACGCGCGCGTGCTAGATTGAATGTATGGAACCATCATAATTACTATTATTAAAGTCCTGATGAATTTAATACTTGACATGTTCAATTGAAAATGTCTCCCCTTTTTTTCTTATCATTCATTCTATCGTCTCATCTCGTGGTCATACACTGATGGAAAAAAGTATCGCAGCACCAAGATAAACAAAATTTGGTAGGCGTGTTTATACACCTGAAAGAAGACATCGATTCAAATTTCGTGACACTTGTAACTCCACTCGAAACTTGCAAATCAGGGTTACTTTAAATGCGTGCTGTAATGGTGGTGAGCGTTATTTGTCTGTGAAATTTGACGTAATGAGTTGATGTCATCCAAGAATGTCTTTAAGAAAACGAAGAAGCCATTATCAACAACTCGTCGAGTTTGAAAGAGGTTGTGTAAGAGGGCTGCGAGAAGGTTGATTTTCTTTCCGCAATATTGCAGAAAGATTTGTATTCACTGTGCATGATTGTTGGGAGCAGTGGTCAAGGAATGGCACTACCTGAAGAAAACCGAGTACCGGGTAGCCACGTGGCACTACTGAGAGGGAAGACCACTGTATTTGCGTACGGCGCATCGTACTGTTGGTACCAAAGTGACACAACGAACTGTTAGAAATTAGTTAATTCAAGGATAGCTCCAAGCTATAGGCGCCCTGTGGCGTGTATTCCACTGACTCCAAGTTATTGCCGTTTGCTTCGCCAGTGGTGTCAAGCAAGAGCTCATTGGAGGATGAGTGGATATCTGTTGTGTTTTTTGATAAAAGCAGCTTCTGCCTTGGAGCCAGTGATGGCCGTGTGTTGGTCAGAAGGAGGTCAGGGGAACTCCTGCAACCAAACTATGTGCGGCCTAGAGACACTGGACTTACACCTGGAATCATGGTAAGGGGAGCAATTTCCTGTAATAGCAGGAAAGTGTATCACACTCTTGTGGTTATACCAAACACATAGACTGTAAATCTGTACGTCAGTCTGGTAATTCAACCTATAGTAATACCATTCATGAACAACATTCTAGGGAGTTTTCCAACAAGCTAATTCTCGCCCTCGCACTGTTGTAACGCAACGTGCTCTACAGAGTGTTAATATGTTACCTTGGCCTTCGAGATCACCAGATCTGGCAATCAATTGAGCCCGTAAGGGATATCATTGGATCACAATTCCAGAATGACGGCCAGCACTGACCGTCCCTGTTTTTTCACAATTACAACATGCATGGAACTTCATACTGCAAAGTGACATTCGCCATCTGTATGACACAATGCAAGTACGCTTTCAGGCTTACGTACAAAATTCTGGAGGTTACGCCGACTATTAATGTAACAGCATTTCCCATTTGAAATGCATTTTCTTACGCTTAAACTAGCCTGTGACCTTGAAAAATTTAATTAATTAAACAACTTAACTACACAATTGCATTGTCCAAATTTCATTATTCTGCAATAATTTTTTCCTGATGTTGGTTTTTTTTCCCATTAGTGTAGTTGTGAAATTGTGATTGGCATTTTTTATCGAAACCCGGTGTCATTGAAGAACCCCCTTCTGGATGGACTGATACCTGTTAAATCTGTTGAAGCGCGAAGATTTCACAATGGCGTGGGGTAGGAGGGGGTACATGCTCAGGTGTCATCATCGTCACTTGATTGCCGTTCAAAAGTACTACACCAACAGTTCTCGTGCAGCTTCAAAATATGTGATAGGCAATCGATTTTGTTTAATCCTAGATTAATGTAGATTTACTAACACATTTATAATTGCAGTGTAGAAATTTATTCATTTAAAACAGAGAATTCAATTTTATAATTTTAAATAAATTGTTAATAAACTTCTATGATTGATCTTCTTTAGTTTAGTTTTAACAATGCAACATACACTACACTTTATTTGATATCTTGACTTTTGCGGGCGCATATAAATAATGGCCATCAATATGTCAAAAATTTCAAAGGAGAAAAAAGCCCCGATCTATATATTTAATTTTGCATTGATATACTTCAGGAAGAGAACATACATGTAAGACTATTTGCATTGCTTTGCTTTTAGTATTCTATTTGCATCTTAAAAATCCGTTTAACACTAATTATTGGAAGAACCACACACACACAATCATGTTCCACGTTCTTCTTTCTGACGAATGCTTGAAAGTTCTTCATTTCGAAGGCTTGCTTCAGTATATTTTAACAAAAGATATTAAAAAGTCGTTTCATTGTACATCACAATTTTACTCCTTTTTGTAATTTGTATATTCTTGAGAAAGAATCTTACTGAAATTCAATTTAAAAGTTATAGAAATATGTTTTTTTTAAAAAGGAAGAATGAATAACATATCATGCTTTCGACCAAAGGGAACTGTCTTGCTTCAGGTGTCTATCAATACGAAAGGATAAATGTCTTGAATTTTTGCCAGCATGTATATTTTGTGTTGAACTTTGAGATGTGAGCAATATACTCTCTTTAAATTTTGACATTTTTCTCTTTATTGTATTTCTTTATATACGTATCTTGGCAAATATGAAATTTTTATAAAAAAGTAAGACTCCTCCCCCCCAAAAAAAAGGGGAAAAAATAAAAAGGGTTCTGTTTATTTTTCTTTTGCAAAAGACGTTTAAGTATTAGCTTTGGCATCAAGTTACGTAACTGAGATAATGATTGTGAAAGTTATGAAAAGCGTTCCTTCTTTTTATAAACGACTCCGAAAACTGATCAATTCTATATAAAACGTTAAATAGCTTTTTTTTTTGAAGTATCAAATATACGTCTAATGGTTTTTTTACTTAAAAGCATATCATATATTCAGCAGTTAGAGTATTTGTTTTCGTTTTTTGATAAAGATAACGTTATGTTCGTGCATTTTTTTGAAGTAATTGTTTTAAAAACATATTTTCCTAAATGATTAATCATATCAAATGATTTACTTTGTATTAATATGGGTTGTATGACAAGCACATTTGCTCGCGTAAAAAGATCTCAAATGAAAAACACCCCTTATGTATGCATTTACAATATTCTAACAAATGGAACTAGTTTCATCTTCATTGCTAAGTTTGGTGGGGTGTGGTAGTTAGAACGGGTGGGGGGCCAACTCAGGTGTCATCCACGTCACTTGACCGTGGCTCAAAATTACGTGGTCCGTCACCAAAAGCCCTTGTGTAGCTGAACAGTGCGACGTTCATATTCACTCACTCACTCATTTATTGCTAAGTTACCTAACAATATTTGCGCTTATGAAGAGAAGCAACATTTAAAAAAAATCCATTATATTAGATCAGTAAGTTATTGTGTTTAGTCTCACGATAGTCAAAGTAATAATCCACGATCGCAGGGCCCACAGGCATTACGTATATTCTCACATATAAAATATATCGTGTAAAGTAGTGTTAGTATAAACTAACTAATATACTAGTATAACTATCCAATATACATGTACCAGGTGCTAAGGGTAGGTAAAAACAGTACTCACATTTCTCAAAATATCATGGTTGATTTTCATGTATGTTTTAAAACACATTGTTAAAAATTAATAATCAATACTGCCAGACACTTTCCATCGGCGGAAACTTTTACCAGACGCTTTAAAGCTCCCCAAACAAAATAATGTAACTTTACTTATAATCTCACAGTCTTGATTTTTTATATATGATACGTGAACTATTTCAGAATATTTTGTAAGCAGCCAGGTCAATCGGATGGGCCAAACATCCCCAGACACATCTAAAAGGTCACTATGTGTATGAGAGCATGGTTATTATTCGTCTTCTTGAGCGTGAGAGAGATATCTCGTCTATTCTCTCTTACTCTTTATGTATGCGTGTCTTGGTGTTGAGTATGTACCGGTTGATTCATAAATAGTGTGACCAATTTCAGAGGATCATAAATTTTTATTGAATGAAGTTATTTACATGGAATTTTCAATATGGTTTCCTCTACCTCAGTATACTTAACGTAAGCGTTTCGGCTAAGCTAAAAGAGTTTTTTCGGCCCTTTTGGGGGTATTTTTCCAACTTTCTCTTAAGGTATCCGACTACGTTCGGAACCGCGATTTTGCAAAATTGTATAAATGGATAATATTTATGATATTTAGTGTTACTTAGATTAGGAAAGGTATATAAAATTGTTTTAAGAATAGTATTACAATAAAAAATTACTTAAGTACAATATTTCGACAAAAAAAAGAACATAGAATGACCCATTTTCAAAATATTCTCCTTTTGTGAAAAATGCTTCTATTATAATAATATTTTGCCCGTATATAGCTCAGACCTCTGTACAGAGGCTCAACTAGAATTTTTGAAATATATAACTTAGAAGTGGGTTTATCCATGTTTTACGACAACAGAGGGGAGAAATTTTAAGAAAAAAACGCCAATCATTATTAATCGGTTGCAACTCTGAAAATAATGTGAATTTTTCAAAAATCATCGATGAACCTCTGTACAGAGGTCTAAGCTATATACAGGCAAAATATTATTATAATAGAAGCATTTTTCACAAAAGGAGAACATTTTGAAAAAAAAGTTATTTTAAGTTAATTTTTTGTCGAAATATTGTATTTAAATAATTTTTTTTTGTCAAAATGTCCTTTGAACAATTTTATACATGTATTCTAATCTAAGTGACACTAAATATCATGAAAATTATCCATTTATGCGCTTTTTTAAAATCACGGTTCCGAACGTAGTCAGATACCTTAAATTGTTTTTTGAAACCCTTTTTTAAAGTGTTCTTACTTTACATCTATTTAATTGTTTTTTAAGTATCCCGTAAAAAATATTTGCAAGGAGCACAGTGGGGGGACGATAGCTATTTTTCATAACGAAGAAAAATCATTATTTTTTTATTTTCCAACCATTTTATAGTTGTTTTGCAGTAGGACTTAGAGGAAAAAAAACTTTCCTCAAAGGTAAAGAAGTTTACTTTTTTTGATCATGTGCTTCAAACCTTTTTGCTGATAGTATGTAACATCAATCTGAGCTTTTGATTCTACACAAAAAATGGTTTTGTTAAGCCTTGAGAGGACATTTCTCCATCCCTACCCCATCCCCTCAGGGGGCTCACCTTTAGGTGAGTACGGGTTTCACGCTCCCGAGGTGTCCTAGTGATCTTTTCCTTTTCCCAAGGGGTTTACTGTCTTTGGTAAACACGGGTTTCACGAACCCGGGGTTACCCTAGTGATTCTTCTCTATTTTCGACCCTCCTTCTTGTCATTCAATTTTCTCTTTCCTTCTTTTCACGTTTAGATTATAGATACGTAGATTGTAATTACACATTGATAACATTTACTAATTTATTTATTTAGATTAAATATGCTTATTATTCGTATTAATATCATATTTTGGAATTTCATTTTGTATTGTGTTAAATTAATTTCATTTTGTACTTAATTTTTTGCTATGATTTCGATTTTTTATGCTGCTTATTTGTTTCTCTACTAACACCGTTGGTTTACCGACCCGCATGTTTGCCGTGTGCGGCGTCCCGTAAGGAGAAAAATGGTGTCCCTTCGGCCCACGCTTCGCTGTATTAACTTCATCAAAATGCAACAAATTAAATGGGAAGGTCACGTTGTCAGAATGGACGAAGACCGTGCCACTAAAAAAGTCTTCAATGCCCAACCAATTGGCACAAGAAAAAAGGGCAGGCTAAATCTTAGATGGATTGATGGGCTAGAAAGAGATCTCTTAGTTTTGAGAACAAAGAATTTCATAACACTAGCAGAAAGAAGGCTGGCCTGGAAAAGGCTTCTTGAGAAGGCCAAGGTCCACCCAGGGCTGTCGGGCCATTGAGGAAGGAAGGAAATCTTGAAAAGAACACGCAAAACAATGAAAGTACATTATTAGCGTGAAATATTAAACTAAATCATTGTTGTTTTAAAAAAATGTTCCTTAAAACAGGTCAACAAAGAACAACAACAGTAAAATGCTAATTCCTGCAGAAAGCGGCGACATCTTGCTTAAGCTCTAAATAAAAAGATATAATCTTCATTATTTTTTACGATTTTGAATGAACTTTTCTTGTAAGTGAATGTATTTGTTCTTACATATAATTAATAATTAAAAAAAAAAAAATTTTTTTTCAATAAGAAGTTTTTCTTTTTTCGCATTTGCAAAAACCGTATGAAATTCCTACCTACACAGTCAATCTATACAATTAAAAACGCAGGTTTTCCAGTACAGTTGAACCTTTTTTTGGGGTAATGGGACCGCAAAAAAAAACCCACAAATTTTTTTCCCCAAAAATTTCTAAATTTTAAATATAACAAACTAATTTGTGGAAAACTAAAAATGCTTTTAAAATGCCATCTTACGAAATTTATGTAAGAATATTCCATAGCAAAATAAAAAATTAAATAACAAAATGGAAACTTTTTAAAAACATATACTCTAGATACGATTTTTTCAAAATGCAATATATATTCATTGCTACTCATCGTAATCCAAAACCCTGTAATGAATAAGTTCAAAATCGCCGCACTTGAAAAATTTCAATTGATTTATTTTTTGGCAACATAAAGTAAGAGATGTTTTGGGTTGAACCCGGTTTATTGCTTAAATGCCATTACCAGTTTCAATTGAAGACCCCAAATTTTATACCCTTTCTTAATGGTATCTATTTTAAGAAAATGCTTTTCTAATTTTTTGGGTGCTGGATCCCGCATATTTTTATCCGCCCCAAAGAATCTGGTTTTTGTCCGCTTCAAATTTATCAAATTATTGATAATGTCACGCTTTAAATTTCCTTCAATCGGGGGGCTTAAGGGTTGGGAAAATTTTTTTAAAAAATGAACAGAGCGTCTTGAAGTGTCTACATTCAGGGTTAACTACACCTTCGCATCAGGGGGAGGGGGGCAGGACGGGAGGGGGCCAAGGCCGATTTACGCTAAATACGTATTTAATTTAAAATAAAACAAAACCGACTTTTAGGGGGGGAGGGGTTTTAAAATTTCGTTACACCACTGGAAAAGGAAAACATTTCAGTGGGCCAAAAACCGGGGGCCTGTCACGGGGGAGACTCTATGACCTGGTTACAAACCAAATACGTATTTCCAATTTATAAAATATTAAAGGCAAAAAACCTGACTTTTTCAGGGGAAGGGGGCCCTTCCTTGCCACAGAACTAGATAGAAAACATTACAGTGGCGAAAACCCCTTTAATTCATAAAACGCAAAAAAAAATTGAATAAGAAACGCCAAAAGAAAAAACGCACAAAAAAAGGGAAAACGCATAAAAAGGAAATCGCATAAAAGGAAACGATGACCGCACAAAAAAAAGGTTCGACTGTATGTGGGTTTTTGAAATAAGAAAGGGGAATTTAATTGGATTCTTCCACTTTTATCAGGTATTTTTAAGAAAAAAAATCATGTTTTTTAATATTTAAAAAAAATTTAACAAGTCTAATTTTGATTTTTTCCCCCACTTTTTTAAAATTTTCATTTTATACAAATTCCCCAAAGCTTTTCTGGGAAAATTTTTTTTCTTTATTTTTTACCCTATATATCTGGGTTGGCTATGAATCTAGTTTTTTATAAAGTAAAATGTTAGTGAAAAAAATTTAATAAAAAATAAAATGAGATTCCAAAAAAAAATAGAAACAGAATCAGACTTAAATAAAAAAAGTTTTTTTTTTAACTGAACTGAACTCGTATTAGAGGGGATGGGGAAAATCAAGAGAATTGTGTGAAACTCAAAATTTTTTATATTTAAACTAATATCTTAATTTAATTACAAATAATTAAAGACAAACTACACATACACGACCGGGAGGGAAAAACACCCCCCTTGCGGGGGGTCAAGAAGGGGGGCCCCTATTTATTTAGATTAAATATGCTTATTATTCTTTTAAATTATATTTTTGGAATTTCTTTTTGTATTTTTAAAAAATTAATTTCTTTTTTGTACTTAATTTTTGTTTGATTTCGTTTTTTTATGCTGCTTATTTGTTTCTCTTAACACCTTTGGGTTTTACCGACCCGCATGTTTCCCGGTGTGCGGCGCCCCGTAAAAAAAAATGGTGCCCCTTTTTCGGCCCCCCCCCTTGGTAAACTTCATCAAAATGCAACAAATTAAATGGGAAGGTCACGTTGTCAGAATGGACAAAGCCGTGCCACAAAAAAAGTCTTAAATTAAACCCCAATTGGCACAAAAAAAAAGGGGCAAAGCTAAATCTTAGAGGGGGATTGATGGGCTAAAAAGAATCCCCGGGTTTTGAGAAAAAAGGAATTTCATAACACTAGCAGAAAAAAGGGCGGCCCTGGAAAAGGCTTCTTGAGAAAGGCCAAAAAGGTCCACCCAGGGCTGTCGGGCCATTGGGGAAAGGGAAAGGGAAAACTTAAAAAAAACCCGCAAAACAATGAAATACTTTAAATTGGCGTGAAATATTAAACTAAATCATTGTTTTTTTAAAAAAATTTTCCCTTTAAAACAGGTCAACAAAGAACAACAACGGTAAAATGCTAATTCCTGCGAAAGCGGCGACATCTTGCTTAAGCTCTAAAAAAAAAAAGATAAATTTTTCATTTTTTTTTGTTTTTGGGTAAACTTTTCTTGAAAAGTGAATGTATTTGTTCTTAATAATTAATAATTAAAATTTTTTTATAACTAAAAAGGGAAATATTTTTTCTTTTATTTTTTAAAAACCGTATGAAATTCCTACCTCACGGTCAATTACAATTAAATTAAATCGCATTGTGTTTTCCCAGTAAAATTAAACCTGTTTTTGCGGTAAAAGGGACCGCAAAAAAAAACCCAACAAAAAATTTTCCCACAAATTTCATAAATTTTTACATTAAAAAACTAATTTTTGGAAAATACAAAAAAAAGTCGCATTTATAAAATATGCCAATTATTTTGAAATTTTGTAAGAATACTTCCATAGCAAAATAAATAATTAAATATTAACATGGAAACTTTTTAAAAAACATATAGTCCCCATTGTATACCCGGATAAAGTTTTCAAAATGCACTCACGGTCCGGTTTTTCTGAACTGAGTACAAAATACTCTTTTTTTAAATCCCGTCCACATCCCTAAAAAAAAGCTCCGATAAAAAACATACCAAATTTTAGAAAAAGTTCTTATTTTTTGGCAACATTACGTACTCAAATTGAAAACATAAATACTCTTTTTAAACCCCGTTCTGGACCCAAATTTTGGGAGAATATAAAAACAAAATAAAGGGGTTGTAGTATAAGGTTTTTATGGGTCAAATATGAGTATGTATCTTTTTTATTTTATGGTTTGTGTATCCAATACAATTTTTTTTAACTTACAAATATATTTTCAAATAAAATTTTAAAAGGGGATCTAAATATGTGATACTTAAGTTGAAAAATTTCATTTTTTCCATTTTATATATTTTTTTAATCTACATTTTACGAAGTTTTTACCACTTTTTGAAGATCAAAATTTTTTTTGGGATTTATTGTTTTACTTATATCATCGCAAAAGTGTAAACCATTCAAGAAAATTTCCCATGTTTTCTTCGCGCAGAATTAACAACCATGAAATTTCGGTTTTATATAATGTCGCCAATGGGGGTGGATCCCAAAGTTTCAAAAAAAATATAATTTTTGGTTTAAAAATGAAACTGCTAGGACCATAAACTGTATTTTTTTTTGAAATACCTAAAATTTTAATCTTTGAAAATAAAAAAAAAAGATTCAGTGCTATATTAAAACAAAAGGTAAGCAATTTGGCTCATTAAAAGTTATATTTATATTTCTAAAAAGGCAAATATATTGTCAAAAAAAATCTAATACAAACAGAAAATTAATTTTTTATTTAAAATCAGTCTTTCAATAAAATCTTGGAAACATTATTCATTAAGAAGTGTCTTGGAAACATTATGATGAATAACAGGCTTTTCATATTAAAATTTCTGAACATAAAAAGTAAGAAAGGAAGGGTTTTTCTTAACATATTATTATCATATTTTTAAATCAATTGTTATTATCTTTTTTTTATCAATTGTTTTTTTTTTAAATCGATTCAAAACACAACTTCTGCTCTCAATACTTATCAACTGAGCTACTGGGACTTTTTTTTAATCCATCCAGAGGGAAATTTAAAAATTTGTATTGTAACATATGTTACAAATAAAACCCTAAATTTTTAAAATTATTAACTGTTTTTATACTCATACCAAAAAAAAACAAATATTGAATTTTTTGGTTTTTTTTTTAAATAAAAAATTTTTAAAAAAAGTTTGGGCCCTTTAAAAAAGAATGTAAAAAAAACCAAAACGGTGGGGTTTAACATTTAAAAAACTTTGGGAAATTCAAAATTTTTAACCAACTGGAAAGTTTTTTTGAACTTTTAAAAGCACTCATTTTTAGAAAAAAAAATAACATCTATGGACCAGCCCAAACCAAAATTTAGCCTTTTTACTAGTGTACAACTTTTTTTTTAATGATTCACTGAAAACAAGAAAAATAAAACAAACCCAAATCATATTTTGAAATATTTATTCTGAAATTGTAAAAATACATATCAGACATTTAAAAGACAAAAGAATACAAGTGAAATTTTTTGGAAACAACATGCCACTATAAGTTATTTTTAAAAAATTTTTTTGTAAACACTATCAAAAAATGCATATTTTCATCAACTCCATCTTTATTTGTACAGCAAAAGCATATTTTTAATTGATATACATCAAATCCCCTTTTAAATGTGGGAAGCCCCCATTGTGAAAAAAGGAAAAATGTAATTAAAAAGATTTTTTTTTTTTTATGAAATCAATAGCATAAGTGAAAATGCCTTTAAAAAACAGTGTTTAAAATAAATTATTTTTTAGGATACATGAATCATCTAAATTATATACTGAAGAATTTATAGATAGCTGGTTTTTGAGAGGGAATTTTTAATTACAAATTTGCTGTCAGTAAAAAAAGAATTATTTTGAAAAAGATTTTCTATCGGGGCCCTACAAATTTGCATTTGTAAACATCTGCAATAAAACATACAGCCGTAAAAATTATTTTAACCTTCTATAAACTATTTTCATTTTGCTGCCATGCGTTTTTAACATTTCATGAGGGCCCAAAAAATGGCAAATTCTCAATCTAGAATAAGTTTTAAAAAAAAAAAATTATTAAAAAACAAAAGACAGAAAGTGCAAAATTTGGTAACCCCTTTTTAGTCCATAAAAATTTTAAGGGGGGAATATTTTTTTAAAAAATGAGAAGATCTTAGTACTCACCAATAATATTTGAAATATCCTTTTTATGAATAAACAACAGAAGACTAAAATTTTTCACTTTTACAACCCTAGACCGGAAAGCATGGAAATTTTTAAAGGTTTTTGAAAAATCTATTTAAAAATTGTCTGAAATTAAAAAGGATACTGCAGTAAATATAAATCAAAAAAAATTTCCCTTTTAATACCCCAGAATAATAAAAATTAAAAAACAATATAAAAAATAAAATAAAAATTAAAAAAGAAAAATTAAAAAAAAATTGGATGGAAAACCAAGAACCAAATTTAAATTTATTGGTAAACCAGAAATGTTATTGCCCTACTTGACAATTTCCACCAACAACATTTTTTTAATAGTTCCCAATATCAAATTAGAACATTAATTTCAATACTAAAAAAACTAAAAAAATAAGCTGCCCCTTTTCCCCCAAAACCGGGGAAATTTATAAAAAAAGTTATTTAAGGATGGTTTCTGTTACCTTTTTGCCCTTTTTGTAAATTCCATGCAAAAAACTTGATAATAAAAGTAACAAGTAAAATTGAATATGAATAAGTTTATGAAAATTTTTCCCTGAGATACAAGTTTTTTAACTTTTTCCCCGAAACCCGGAAACAATTGAGGAACAGCTTTGGGAATTAGTTTTCAACTTTCCCCATTTTTCCAAAAATTAGAAACTTTCTTCATCTATGCTTTAATCTTTTAAAAAAAATATTTATTTTCAATAGATATATTTTTCCCCAATACAGTAAAAAAAAAACCCAAAAAATCTTGATCTAAGTGAAAAATGCAAAAAACCCATAATTGGAATAAAAATTGCTTGCTTTTTTTATGGGTTTTCGTATGTCAGACTGAAATTTCTTTTTCATGTTTTCAGCTCATGTGCAACATACCTGCATACAAAAAGTTTTTTGTACCAAAACTTTATTAATTTTTTTTACTTTTAAAATTATCGAAACTGTTTTTGCGGAAAATTTTATGAAATAAAGCACTTGGTTGTGTTTAAAAAAAAAAAAAGCACTTTCAACCTATGGAAAATCAAAAAGGGTTTCCAACTTCGCAAATTATTTTTTAATGTTGGCATTGTTGCGATAATATGTAAGTACCTAAATTTTTCTAACCCGTTCAGGACCAGTATATTTTTTGCTGTTGTTTTAAATCCCAACCGCTGTAATAAAAAAACGCCAAAATTTTTAGTTTATAATCATTCCAAATCCAGATAACACCAGTATGATCACAGACTCAGAAAGAGGAAAAAAAAAATCTCGCAACATTTTCCCCGAAGTGATCACAAAATCATGTTTATTGTGGGGTTCCCCCAAAATTTAAAACATTAGGCTTCCCCCAAAATCCCAAGCAGTGTTATATGAATGTATTTTTTTTCGTTTCAAACATTTGTTAACGTTATTGTCGATATAAATTTATATAATATAATGATTGCTATTGTGACAAAATATGATTTTTTTTTTTGTCATGGGGTGAAAAACGAAAATAAAGCAACAAAAAAAAAAAAACAGGCGCAAATTCTGCCCCGGAGTCCAAAGGAAAAAAAAAGGCGGTTTTGGGTGCCTTATCCACTTAAACAACTTCCCTTTCAGAGCGCAAAAAGGGAAAAAACAAAATTTCATTAGATGCCTTTTTGATAAAAAAGGGAGAAAATTGGAAAAATTTCAGATACTGATACAGAAAAAGAAGAAACTTTTATAATCCCGAAATGTAAACATACGGACTTAAATTTTTTTTTTATTTTTATATGTACATTCATTTATTATGTTTCTATATTTGGAAAAGGGAAAAACAATTTTTTTTTTATTGTTATAAAACACATAAAATTTAAAAAATTTAATGGTAAAATACCTGCTTTTTCTACCCATCTTCCCCTAATCCCAAATTTTTTACATGATAAAAAGGGAAACCCTTTTTTAACCGCTGTTTCAAAATTATGTCACTTTAGGAACGTATACCCCCCAGGGTCTTACCTTTTATCCATTCATTTTCTTCCAAATAAACAAAACACTGGTTACATTAAATTTTGTGTTATAAACCAGAAAATCAAATATGTTGTGAATTAAAACTACTTTGACTGGGTCTTGTGTCTTTTATTATTATAAAAAAACCATCAGAAATTAAGATTTTTTTTGAAAAAATACAATAGTTTTTTAAACAAAACAAAAGTATTGTAGCCTTTCTGCAGTGGCATAACGTACACCCCCATTTTGGGGGGGGGAGGGGGGGTCCTTGGGAGCCCAAAACCTGTCAAAGGGCCAAAATACCTACCCCCCTTTTTAAATCCCAAATTGGGGGGCCCCAAAAATTACTTTTTAGGGGGGCCCAAATGTTCTCTTGTTGCGCCCACTGCCTTTCTTACTTTTATTATAAAAAATAAATCGGTACTTACATATTATGGCAGATATTATTACAAATTTTTTCTGTAAATATAAAATACCTGCCCCACAGAAAAAATTTTTAAAAAGCTGTGTTAATTTTGGAACTTGCATATTATCGTAACAGTTTGGGCAAGATTATAAGGAAAAGAAGCAAGTATTTTTTGGGGCGAAAAGAAAAAGCCTTTTTTCAGTGGCGTAACATACAGCCTCATATTGCAGTTGGGGGGCCCAAAAAACCTGACATTCGCCAAATACCTACCCCCTTTTTAAAAACCCAAAATGGAGGGCCCCAAAAGTTCCCCCGTTATTTCCACTGTCTTTCTGCACTATGGTTTAAATAAATCTGTTTCTAACATATTATGGAAAAAAACGTTCAAGATAACTCGCCAAATTGGGAAAACCCAAATTTTCATTTTTGGATTATGGGCTGAATTGGGGTCATGTTTTTTCGTTTCATATAATGTTTACTAAAAGGCTGTGATTTTTAAATACTGTGATAAATCTAATTTTAAAAAAATGCTGATCAATTATTAATAGGACAAATTATACGTTAAAAAATTATAGTTAAGTAGATTTAATTTTTTTACTTAATGTCTAATACTGAAAAGTAAAAAAAAATTTTTGTGTGGAAATATATTATGCCCCAATTTTTCTAACTAATTTTTACTCATTCTATAATTTTTTTTTCATTTAATTTTGATTCTTTTTAATATTCGAAAAAAGAGGGGAAAAAAATCATAAAATAAGAGGTTATTTTTGAAAAATCTTTTTAAAAATTTCTTCATGGGGAAATTTTAAGACATTTTCCATAACAATTAATAAAAACTAAAAAATTTTTTTTAAAAAATTTTTAAAAATTAGTCTCCTAAAAAAATTAATAAACCCCAAAAAAACTTATATAAATAAAATTTAAATAAACCTGAAAACTTTTTTGGGATTGATTGGGATAAAAAGGGGTGTCAAAGTTGTTTTTTCCTACATTCAAGGCGAACCCCTTTCCAACAGTGAATTTAAATTGGGTAAAAAATTAATACCATGTTCAATAATTGGTAAAACCATATTTTTACTGAAACAAAATTTTAAAGCTACAATTCATACAAAAAATTTTACTGCAAAACAATAGGGTTTTTTTTATGTAACATAATTTTACCACCTTTTAAAAACAGAACTTTTAAAAGGGGTTTTAAATAGTTGAACTATTTTGTAATGACATAGATAAAGCTTTTCACTTTTGGGTTAAAGTGTTGAATAGTTAACCCTTTTGGGTTCGGCGACTGGAATCGATCGCCAAACAACTCTATAAAAAGCATTACTGAAACCCTTTTTCAATATATTTTTTTTTTTTTCATTAATATTTATTTTTATTGGAAAATTTCCCCTTTGCAATTTTCTTTAAAACCTATCGCTAAAATTTCTTGGCGCCTAATTTTTGGTTGCTAAAAAAAAATTTAAATTGGAACTTTAAATTTTATAACGGGGGGAATTTGGCCTGCTTTTCGTGATAAGGATCACCCAAAACAGCGTTTATTCCGTGGACTGAAATCCAAATATGGCGGCCCCCAGCGGTAGGTTTGATACACAATTTTTAAAAATTTTTTTTAAAAACATTTAAAAAGTATTTCAAATAAAGGATAAAAAAGAGATTGAGAATAACCTAGATCAATCAATAAATAATGATTAATATGTAATAAAAAGTAACATGTACTAATAATAGAGAAAAAAATAATCATAATATAATTTAATAAATTTTTAAAAAAAATAATCGTCGAACTGTAAAAAAAAAAAGTAATGCATAAGAGAATTTTGTAATACAGAACTATAAATAAATAACATAAGAATAGCTATAAATAAACAACAAAAAAAAGTTATAAAAAGAATAAGATAATAATTATAATTAAATAATAACAGAAGTAAAAAAAAATTATTTATAAATAAATGCCAAAAGAAAAATTAAAAAGTAACAAATTTTATTGGGTTATAAACATAGTAATAATTGATTTTTTTTTATTATGAATAAAATAATTACATAATGTAGTTAAAAATTAATTTAGAATATCAATTACTAAGTAGTGAAAGCGTGCAATATGAAACTTGCACTGTAAGTTCCTTCAACGAATTTCATCGAACAAAGAACATAAAAAAAAACATTTTTAAAACGAAAATAAATTTTTTATAGCGATAATTAAAAGCACAACACTTATTCTTTTAAGAAAAAAATATTCTAGTGCTCACATTTTACAAATATCCATATTCGAAAATAGCCCAGAATTATGCAGAAGACGCAAATCAAAGAAAATTTATACTGAAAATGGTTAAATTTTTGAAGAAATCGTCTGAAATTAAAGGGTTACAGCGGGAAAAAATGAATAAAAGTTATTTCTAATATACGTTATCCCCATGGCAACCACATCGACAGACGATAAAAATATTAAGGTAACCATATTGAAATATTATCGCCCATCTTGGCGAACATAAACAACAACTTGGCACTACTACCCCCGATATCAAATTAGCACGATTAACTTCGCCAAAGCACCCCGAATTCTACACTTAAACACCCAGGGTGGGTTTAAAAGAATGATGCTTACAAATAAATTTTTTTGCCTGGAATAAATCAAACAATATGACTTATGAATCAAGTAAATTGCTTTATATATAATCCGACAAAATAAAGTAAACATCACATTTACCATATCGCTTAGTTGGCAGTCAACTGTACAGAGAGTGTAATTAGTAATTTTACCAACTTATTTAACTTATCTTTTATTAAAAACAAATCATGTACTTTTAGTTTTACAAACAAGAGAAAATCAGTTAAGTAAAATAACAACAAATAATCGAGTACTCATTTTAATATGTGCTCCTCCGCGTGTAACGTGGTAGATACGAAATATAGTTCGTAAGATTTAAGAGAATTAAATTTGTTTTGGACCTCAATTTTCAAAATATGTAGCCAGTATATAAAAAAAAGTTTCTGTAATCCTGAATATGTTTTTAATTTGTCCGAGAGCATTAATTAACATTTTGGGAGGTTTTGAGTACATGTAACGAATCAAATTCGATCGAAGCATGCCGTCAAATCTGACACAAGCTTATTTATTTCAAGATAAGAATATCGACGTGCTCATTTTTGAGTATGTCTTTTTTCTCCGTGTATATAATTCATTCCTACTCATCGTAATCCAAAGCCCTGTAATGAATAAGTTCAAAATCGCTTTCGTCACTTGAAGGTACAATTTCAATTGATTTACTTTTTGGCAACATAAAGTAAGAGATAAGTTTTGGGTTGAAGGTCTGGTGGTCAGTTGCTTGAAATGTCACGATTACCAGCTATACATGATTGAAGCCCTTTTTGGAATTTTATACTCCTTTTTTAACTGGTATCTATTTTAAGAAAATGCTTTTCTAATTTGTTGGAATGCTGGATCCCTGCATATTTTTATCCGCTCTCAAAGAATCTGGCTTCTTGTCCGTCTTCATAATTTATCAAATTATTGATAATGTCACTGTCATTGAAAGTTTCGTCTTCAATCAAGCGCGGGCTGCTGAAGCGTTGAGAGACTGTTTATAACAAATGAACAGAGCGTCTTGAAGTGTCTACACTTCAGTGGCTTAACGTACACCTCCGCATCACGGGGCAGGACGGTAGGGGACCAAGGCCTGATTTACGCTAAATACGTATTTACCCAATTTATAAAATATTAAAGACAAAACCTGACTTTCAGGGGAGGGTCCTAACATTCTCCGTTACACCACTGGTAAATAGATAGAAAAACATTACAGTGGAGCCAAAGCCATTGAGTCCTGTCACGGGGGCAGGACTCTATAAGCCTAAGGCTTGACTCTAACGCTAAATACGTATTTACCCAATTTATAAAATATTAAAGGCGAAACACCTGACTTTCAGGGGCAAAGGGGGTCCTAACATTCTTCGTTACGCCACTAGTAACTAGATAGAAAACATTACAGTGGCGCCAAAGCCATTGAAATTCATACACCGCATAAAAAAATATTGCACATAAGAAATCGCACAAAAAGAAAATCGCACAAAAAGGAAATCGCATAAAAAGGAAATCGCATAAAAAAGACCGCACAAAAACAGGTTCGACTGTATGTGGTTTCAATGAAATAAGAAAGCAGAATTTAATATGTGATTCTTCCACTTTCATCCAGGTATTTTTTAAGAAAAAATAATCATGTTAGTTTACATATTTCAAATAATTTAAGCGGAGTCTAATTTCGATTTTTCCCCACTTTTAAATTTACATTTTATACAAATTCCCAATGCTTTACTGGAATACTTTCTTTTCTTTATTTTAATACATTCCTATATATCTGGATTTGGCTATGAATCTAGTTTTCATAAAGTAAAATGTTAGTGAAAATTGAATAAAGTATTAAATGAGATTCCAAAAAGAATAGAAACAGAATCAGACTTAAATAAAACAAGTTTTTGTTTTAACTGAACTGGAACTCGTATTAGAGTGGCATGGTATATATCAAGACTTGTTGATTATTTATTTAACTAATTTTTTTATTTATTATTTATTTTATTTTTTTATTATTATTATATTATTATTATTTATTTTATTTAAACTAATATCTTAATTCTAATTACAAATAATTAAAGACAATCTTTACACATACACACGACCGCCCAGTAGCGTAACGTACAACCCACATTGCGCGGGGGTCAGGACTGTAGAGGGGCCCAAAGTCTGACTAAAGCCAAGTACGTACCCTTTGTAAGCTCCGGCTTGGGGCCCAAAACCTGACTTCACAGGGAGGCCCTAACATTCTCCGTTACGCCATTGACTGTAGTTTTTGGAAATTAGAATTAAATTATTAATTATTTCAATTTTGGGTGGATATATATCTCAATGTTCTAAATATGGATGCGCTGCCAAAAAGCTCGAATACTACTGCTCTACAGAGCTAAAATAAATAGCTAAACGATGATAGTCTTAATGATGTGTCTCATGATTTCAGTTATTTATATAATAAGTACTTCTTGAAAAAGGAATAGAAAATTGCTAGATTGTATTTTCAGCTCATTAATAACTACTTTATATTGTTTGACACTAATAAATGATCATATTGTTTTTGAATTACAAACTCTTGTAATCTATTATTTTTTTTAGTACTATTACCAACGCGAAATTCATTCTTCCTATTATTTAGTCACTTTATATTTGATTTTAAGTTACTCTATTGATTTTTCTTTTTTCCGGTGAACCCACACTAATTCTCCGAAGTGCATGTTGATTGGTAACAACCGAATCAAAATGCATCTTTTTCCATGCATATAAACTTGATCGTTAAGGCTGTTTTCGGTTAATGTTAAAGAATAGGACTCGAATTTGGAACATCTTTTCAGATAAAATTAATATGATATTCTGGCTTCACTATCCTTTAGAGAGCAGCATTTTTTATCATACTTCCTATTTTTAACCGAGTTGATTCATTTTTTCTGGTATAAAATGTGTTTCGCATTTTTTATCCTATACCGTAATGTTAAATGGGCTTTGCCTTCACGTATTAAAACAAAAAAGAAAGTATTCACGGAATATTTTGAAATTTTTAAAAACATATTGTTAAAAGGGGTACGAGTTATAATATTGCAAATTTCTATGGAAATTGGGTCCTTTTTCTCTGTCTGAAAATGTGCTTCGCGTTTAGTTCAAGCTCTCGTACTTTTACCGAAGACAGCCTTAAGCAACTGATAGGAGATCCCTAAAATCTAATCTGTTTTCTTATATTTAACTCTACTCATTTTTATTGTTTTTAAAATATTGCTAATTTTATTCATTTTAAGTATTTTTTTTTCTCGCATATTCGTAAATATTTCATGAAATTAACTATAAACTGTTTCACTTAAAAGCACACATTTTAAGAATGATTCAATTTTTTTAAATAGAAATTTTGGAAACTTTAAAATTTTTTGTGCTTCCGCTCTCATTTTTTAAAAATAAATTTTTACGTTTGCAATATTTCACAGATCTAACTTGAAAACATTTATTTATATTTGTATTCTTATTCGTTAATTTTTTTTTGTTTTAATTTAAATATGTGATACAATTTTTTGCTCATGATTACATAAATAACTAAGTGTAAATTCAAAAATTAAATGGCTGCATTAAAAATTTATATTCTTTATAAAAATATTCAATACATGTGACGTTTCTTAAATTTCAATTTTAGTAGGTTTGTGTGAAAACACCTTTCTCTTTTCTGTTTCTCCTTGTCACGTTTTTCCTATTACATAGAATTTCGTGGCGCCATCTATTTGATGAAAGTATAAATAAATGTTATAAGTATCTACATCAATCATTCTTTCAAATACTAAAGAATAAATTCTTACGTTTCTTATATATTCATTTCCAAAAGAGAGTTTAAATATATAAATAGAAACATTATCAACAATAAAAACAGTTCCTCAAAGGTTTTTTAAAAAATATTTTTGAACTCGGTTCAATTTATAAATACAATTTTAAAATATAATGAAAGAGAAATATATCTCTTCTAATCAGTGGCGTACACAACTGGGGGATTTAGTAATTGATCTCCACCCCTCTTCTCTTTTCCTCATAGACCATCAAATTTCCATCTCGTTCGGTTCATAATTTGAGTGGTTTATACTTAAGATAGTATTGTAGTTTTAGGGTCAAAGTACATTATATATATATATATATATTATTGCATTCAATCGATTGTTATTGTAGGAGGGGCGAAGAAAATTAGGATTGAAAATTGGGTCGCAAGTATTGAAACTTGGAGAAACACTGCATTAACAAAATAACCTTCGATATATAGAAAAACTTGATCTATTACAACTGATGGAGACAAAAATATGTGTAGTAAAAATAAAGGAGTGGTTGCACTTATATCAAAGGCAGCAGAAAATGATGGGGTTCAAAACCATTAATCTTACATTGTATCATTCATCAACAGTCTTCGTGCAAAAATGTTTGGATATGTCTGAAGCTCTAAAACCAGGCATATCAGTTGTTAATTTCATCAGATTCATTGGGCTGAGTCACCGACAATGCCGCGAGTTTATTGAAGGTATGGGAGAAAATGATTGACCATATCATACTTTGGTAAGCTGGCTTATTTGCGAAAAAATCCTGCATCGCTTTTTTGAGCTTCGAGCACAGATCGAATTTTTTTTTTTTTCATGAAAAGTTCTTACTGAATTACAAAATAGCGAATGGCTGGGAAAGTTAGCATTCTATGTCGATTTGACAAAACATAAGAACGAACTAAATTTAAAATTGCAAGGGGAAAACTAGCTTCTCCCTGATCTATAACTAATATCAAATCGTTCCGGCAGAAAATAATATTGTTTCAATCACAATTACGTAAAAAAATGTTTCACATATAAATATTCAGCCGCACTACTGAAACCGAGTTTTCCGTCGATTTTGCAATCGAAGTTTTGAGTGCTTTGAAGATAAATTTTGATACTCGTTTCGCAGACTTTGGTTGTCATTGCAAATGAAATTCAGATTTTTTTAAAATCCTTTTGATACCAACATTTAAACCTTAGCCCGGAACTTCAAATAAAAATTATTGATTTACTATGTAGTGATATAATTAAGAACACATATCAAAGCTCGTCTTTGTTGGAGTTTTATAAGTCTTCCACTGATACAATTTGATAATTTGCATAAACTTGCTCGTAGGCTGTTTTCTGTGTTTTTGGTACTACTTACTTGTGAGAGAAAACATTCTCCAAAATGAAATACACAAAGAATCTTTACAGATCTAAGTAAACCGCGATGAACATCTTAAATCTCTTTTAATAATTGGTACAAGTAAAATTGATCTACAACCAACAAACTATTGTCAGTGAAAAATCACAATTACATAAATCTCATTAGTATTTTTTTACAAGTGCCCCGCGGTTTCATTCGTATTAATTTAGTTTTTCCGTTCCTGTGTGAGAAATTTTCAGGAAAAAAATCATATGTGTGATTCAAGAAACACAGGGTGTGTCTAAACTCTTGGGCAAAACTTTAAGAAGTGATAGTACACATCAAGACAAACAATATTAAATAGGAAATTTAGGGTCCCAAACGTCTTCCGAAGGAGATAGGCGTCATTAAAGTTTAGGGTCCGAAATTTCAAATGATTATGAAATACGGAAAAATGGGTCGATTCGTTAGCAGTTTTACCTAAAATTATTCTTTTTGTCAGTATTTTCTTGAAAAATAAATTTTAAAGATAAAGCGCAAAAAATGTCGATAGAGGGCGTTTAAGACTTTGGAGTAACGAACAACTATTTTTTACTGTTATTTTTTGTATCACATTAAATGCTTTCAAAAGTTTAGACTTAAACTTAAATTCTGAGCTCAAAATCTGAATCATTGGGAGTGGTTAAGTAACTCAAACTCAATTGTGTTCAGGAGGTGAAATTTGAACCCCCGTCCTCCCCAGGACACAGTTCAGTTATTCCCAATCTTGGATGCTCGGTCGTACACTAGGCAGCAACTACTATCCACTAAACGTAAAATAAACGAGAGAGGGATAACAAAATTAAATAAAAAAGTTAAAAACAGACACGAGCAATTTCTCCGTGCAAAATACCAGATTATGCAAATCACCCGATTTGCATGCAAAGTGTAGTACACAAAGATTTAACTATATGGTGCTAGCTGTATGTAAGGATGTAAAGTACTATAAAGGCTCTAGTTGTCTGCATTCATCGTGTTTTCGTTTTTGATGGCTGTAAGGATGACCAGCTACATTAATCAAGAAATGACCAATATACATTTCATTTACGACATTGCGGATGGGAATGCCCTGGAGGCCTAGGGATTGTACGGGGAACAATTTCTTTGAGACGCTTGCCGAACCGAAAAACTTTCAAACGCTTGCATCGGCGTCTCAGAGAAACTGGTTCGTTTGTCAGTGGGATGCATGACACAGGGCACACCAGGAGTGCGAGGACACCTGAACTTGAAGAGCATGTGTTGCGTGAATTCGAGGAGCAACCGGAGACAAGCAAGCTGACTGTATCCGCCTTCATAAATGTGAGCCACATGACGGTTTGACGAGTGTTGGAAGCCGAAGGCCTTCAACCCTATCAAGCGCAGCGTGTGCACGCCTTGAAAGCTACCAACCATCAGCCACGTGTCGATTTTTCACGGATGGTTCCTCCAACGATTGGCTGTGCAACCAGACTTTGCCGCACACGTGCTATTCACCGATGAATGCAGTTTCAGTCGGGAAGGCATTTTCAATGCGCACAATGCACCTATCCATCCTCATTCATATCAATGGTGTTTCAGCGTCAATGTGTGGAGTGGAATTATCCATATTTCGTTTGATCGGGCCATATCTTCTGCCAAGGCGCCTGGATGGCGGAACGTATCTGGTATTCCTACAAGAGGTGCTTCCAGTTCTACTGCAAAGTGTTCCAGCCAACATAAAGGCTCGTATGTCGCTCCAACATGTAGGAGCACCTGCACATTTCAGCGCAAATGTGCGAAGTGCATTGGATACAGCATATCCAGGGCGATGGTCCAGTAAATTGGCCGGCACACTCACTTGACCTCCCCTGCCTAGACTTCTTCCTCAGGGGCCATATGAAGAGTCTTGTCTACGCAAGCTTCGTCGACTTCGACGAGGCCCTGGTTGCGAGGATTGCCGTCGTAGCAGGCGATATCCGGGAGATGTCCGGAGTATTTGCTAATGTTTGACAGTCCCTCCGCCGGCGGTGTGAGATCTACATCCTTGCTGGTGGGCACTCTTTGGAGCAATTTTGTGATTCCGCAAGAAAACCATGAGTGTACCATTTTCTACGTGTCATCATTCATGCGTCTTACGTGCGTACATCAAATTGTTTCTTTTTATTTTGAGTGGAGAAATTGCTCATGTCTATTATGAATAAATTTTTTAATTTTATCATCCTTCTCTCGTTTATTTTACGTGTAGGATGTAGTAGTTGATGCCTGGTCTTCGACACCAAGATCGGGAATAACTGAACTCTGTTCAGGGGGGAGGGAATTTCTAATTTCACCTCCTGAACACAATTCCGTTTGCACTACTTAACCATCCCCAACGAATCAGATTTTGAGCTCAAAATTTAAGTTTAAGTCTAAGCTTTTGAAAGCATTTAATGTGATACAAAAAATAACGGTAAAAAATAGTTGTTCGTTACTCCTAGGTCTAAGGCACCCTCTATCGACATTTTTTAAACTTTATCTTTAAAATTATTTTTCAAGAAAATACTGACAAAAAGAATAATTTTAGCGAAAACCGCTAATGAATCGACCCATTTTTCCGTTTTTTATAATCATTTGAAATTTTGCACTCTAAACTTTAATGACGCCTATCTCCTTCAGAAGACGTTTGGGACCCTAAGTTTCCTATTTAATATATTTTGTCTTGATGTGTACAATCACCCCTTAAAGTTTTACCCAAGAGTTTAGATGCACCATGTTTACAGGAAAACCTGGTTTTGTGCGGCAGATAGTTACCACATAAAAAAAAAAATCACACAAAAATTATTCGAAAATTTCAAAAATACTTACATATAACAAACAACTTTGTCGATGTACTACAGAATTTTTTTTATACGGGAGAGAGGGACAGCATAAAAAAGTCGCATTTAGAAAATACGTCAATTACTTACGAAATTTATGGGAAAGTATTCCAAAAAATAAATAAATAATTAAATTACACATGGAAACGTTTTAAGAACATTTGATTTCTCATTCTATACATGGAAAAATTTTCACACAAAATGCACATACATAATTCACTGCTACTCATCGTAATCCAAAGCCAGCATTTTGCTGTGATGAATTAGTTCAAAATCGCCTTATTCACTTGAAGATGCAATCTCAATTGATTTATTTTTTGGCACCATAAAGTAAGTAAAAAGTTTTTGAAACAACAGTTGGTTGGTCAGTTGCTTGTAAACGGCACTAACCGCATATGCATGATCGAAACTCTTTTTGGAATTTCAAACTCCTGTTGGAATTGGTATCTATTTTTCAAAAAATGCTCCTTCAAACTGTTAAAAAGCTGGATCCCTGCATATATTTTATCCGTTCTCAAAGAATATGGTTCTTCTTGTTGGTCTTCATAATCTATCAAATTATTGATAATGTCACTGTCATTGTCAATCAAGCGCGTGCTGATAGAGCATTGAGAGAAAGCAATTGAACTTGCTTTGTCGAGAGACTGTTAATAACAAATGAGCAGAGCGTCTAGATGTGATATTGACATAAAACATACACACAGTGGTGACAAAAAGCCGTTGAAATTCATACGCCGCAAAAAAGAGGATCGCACAAAAATAAAATCGCATCAAAAAGAACCGCACAAAAACAGGTTCTACTGGACGTTATAAACATCGATGTACATAAATATGTGATACTCTTTACTCCAACATAACTACCGAGGGTGAAACCGCGGGATGTTCACTAGTTTATAATGTTAGTGGGATTCATTTCAATTATTTGTTGCTTAAGTTAAATTTTCTGTGTATTATGCTTGTCATTAAGCTTTAGCTAGCAAGTAAAAAAAGTTGTCGTTTCACCAAATATTCACCTTTTTCGATTAGTATTAACAAAAGCTACATGTGAGACTCTCATTAAACGTACCGTCTTTGGATATAATACAGTTTTTATTTAGCTACAGCTTTTTTAAATGACAGGGAAATAAATAATCACATTTCAGCGTTTTAAAAGAAATTAAGAAAACACATTAGCAAATATTTTAAATTTCCTCATATTTTCCTTATTCTCGAACTTCACAAATACTCTATTACGTTCAAGACAATTACAACTGATTTTGATACTTACATTAACAGATCCTGAAAAAATTCTACAGGAAATTCTGCAGACTGCAATAAATAAACTTTATTATTCTGCCATAATTAAATATAGTAAAGAAATCATAGATCGTATGAAAGATGAATTATATATATAATTTACTCTATCTATAGTTTAGATTTTGAAGATTTGTTCGATTCTATTAACATTTATGTGATATAACTAGAACATTTTTATAATTTTATAAAAGTAATATTGTTAAAAATATTAATACAAATTATGAAAAATTTAATTCTCTCATTAGACTAATAATACAAGAAAATAACTTGTATCTTGAAGGTAATTGCTGTTAACAAAATAAACGCTTGCTGCATAGGGGATAATATATATATATTGTTTTTAAGTAACTGGTATCTAAATGCTAGCATTAAGCTTTCTATTGTATTCAAAGATATTTTTATTCTCATCCCCTCTTGATTTTAAAAAAAAGACTTGAATTTCTAACACGGAAGTATATTTATCTTTCATGTCTCCATATCCTTCCTTAGGAGTTGATCTCCATAAAACCCATTATAAGTGGATATCTACTCAACAAAAGAAACACGCCTGCCAAATTTAGAGTAAATACGCCTAATAGTTTCAAAAAAATTTTTTATCTATTACGTCCCCACAACGAACTCCTCCGCCCTTGGGAGTTGATGTCAGTAAAAACCGTTCTTATTGGATCTTTACTCAACAAAAGAAATATTCCTGGGAACTTCAAGTTTATAGTTCAAATAGCTCAAAAATGGAAGCTTTTTTGTCTATAACGCCTCTTCAAACGCCCTTGGGAGTCGAATTTCACAAAACCTGTTTTTAATGGGACTCTACCACTACTACTATTGAACAAAAGAAACATGCCTGCCAAATTTAAACTATTTGGGTCTCGTTGTTTCGGAGATCTCGTCATGAATGAGTGAGTCACTTTTCTTCTCTCTCTGTCTTAATTTATTTTCATAAAGATTAAATTTTTTTTAGAAGGAAAGAAATGCCTAACAATTTAAACTGTGAAAAAATACAATTTACAGTTACCATTATTCGACTTTCAGAGAGGAACAAATAATGTGTTTGATTTAAAACAAGTAAGAAAAAAAAATTTTTTTTTTAATATCAATTCCTACTGTGTTAGAAAAACACACTGGAGCCATCTGTTGCAGATAATTGTAACTACGACGGAAATAACACAGAATAAATTTAAAAATAAAAAATAAAATTTAATTAATGAATTAATATTTGAAAAAACTGTATTGAGATATCAAGTGTCATCCACTACAAGTTTAAAAAAATTATTTGAACTTGATTGGATGAATAGAAAGTATTTTATAACCAATTGAAAATTTGAACAAGATAAATATATAGAGGTGTGAGCTAATAGTAGAAATTAAAAAAAGAAAAGGGGGGGGGGAGCTCGTGCTATTTCAAGTACTGGTAAATCACTGTTGCAGCGTGATCATTGTCTTTGTACAGATGAAATAACCCTGACAAAGCAAAAAATTTTAAAACAGACTTAAATTGAGCTAGAGAAAGTTAATTTGTGATGACAGAAAATTTTAAAAGTCCCTGCTCTTGACTTTTACAAAACTTTGATACCTTTTCTTACAAACACATTTCTCGAATTTTTTGGTTTGAGAAATGTATAAGTAAAGAACCAAGCCTATATGTTTCTTTCATTTTTTCCTTCAGATGTATATTCATCAGGAGTTTAACTTCTGATATTTTTCCTTAAAATAATTTTTCACCGTTGACTATAAAGACTTATTTTTATTTCTCATCTCTGTAATTGAAACAGCATACTTCATTTAACCCGCGGTCACTCGCGCCTGTTTTTGCTACCGTCGTTACTAGCGGGGTGTAGAGAACACCCCACACTTTTAACACGTGTATTTAATTATGAAAATAAAATTAAGGCATTATGATACATATTTATAAAGTACAAGATGTTTTTTGTATTATACAAATAAAATTATTAAATTGATTACATACAAATGAAACTAACATTAATTTAAATTAAACATACAAAATTTTCATTTTAAAACACATAACTTTATATTTTTTCATAAACCAGTAAAACGTATATACCAATAATAAATATACTTTATAACTAATGAGATAATGATAGAAGAAAGAAAAGAAAAATAATATTTTAATCATTTTCCAAACATTCAGAGCAGACTATATACAAATGCTTAACTTCTCGCAGGAGTTCTCAGCCCCCAGATAAACTTTTGAAGGTCATTACATTCCAATCGTTTGAGAAAGAGGGATTGCATCAGGCCTGAAGGTTCAATGACCTAAAATGTGCAGCTACAGAAAAAATCGTGGTTCTGCGCATTCTTTTTAGAATCCTGGGAGGATTTTCTTGTTGCTGGGGTGTACAGAACACCCCGCACGAGTGATCGCGGGTTAACCTTGTTTTTTTTTTATTGAAAATGAATAACTGGTATAACAACTCTTGATAACCATAATTACAAAATTGCTGACAGACTAAAAATTGTATAGCATATTTAACTGTAATTGTCAATTAAAACTTAAAAAACTTCAGGTATTGAACTTGGTATCTAAAGCCTATTCGAGAAATTCCTGAGTTTATATTATGTGTTTTCGAAAAAAAAGCACAAACTACAGGGAAAGAACATGTTCTCAAATTTATTTCGTAAAATGCATTTTTTGGGTATGAAGGAGGAAGATTCGTTCTGGGTACCTTCCGTTCCGAACGCAAGTACGTAACCAATCACGCCAAAACGATCGTCATCGCGTGATGTTGGTACTAGTTCATATAGATATCACACCGTCACATACTCCCTTGCCAGTATTTCGGCGAATAGGCGAACAAACGATACCATATTCGTGGTGAGCATGTAAGCAGTTGCGTCACTTGGTGGGCTGCGTCATTCGTGCGAGACGGCTTTGAGAATTGCGTCATGTGTGTGACGGTTTGATTGCGTTATTTGTGTGAGACGACTTGAGAATTGCGTCATTTGTGTGACGGTTTGATTGCGTCATTTGTGTGATAGGACTTTGAGAATTGCGTCAATGTTTGACGGCTTGGTTCCTGTTGCGGTGGATAGATGACGCCACGACTGTGGCGCGTGAAGGATGGGGTTCCTTTGCACGGCCAGGGTCACCAATGAAGGAGGAAGATTCGCTCTGGGTACCTTCCGTTCCGAACGCAAGTACGTAACAAATCACGCCAAAACGATCGTCATCGCGTGATGTTGGTACTAGTTCATATAGATATCACACCGCTACATGTATTAACATAATTAGCAACAATAGTTATTGAATAATAAAAAAGGTAGCCGTTTATATTTAAGCTAATAATGACTGTTTGTAAGTTGTGAAACTAATTCAACATATTAAATAGTATTAGTTTGTACTAAGCAGACTGATATACTTTACCTCTTTAACAAAGTAGTAGGTGCATATTATTTGATAAATTGTAAACACATAATTTGAGGTAAGCGAAAGAAAAAATGCGTATACGTATCCTCTAAGTTTTTTTAAAAACGAGACCTTTATTTTTCTTTAGAAAGTAAAATATTTCTTATTATAAAAGTGAATGAGTCTTATGAAAATGTGAAATGTGGGATAAATATAAGAAAAAAAAAAAAAGAAACGAGTCTTACAGCAGTCGCATATGATGTGTAACATCTGACATGTTATCGTGGTAAATACGCAATATTAACTTTTTTCCTGAAAAAAAAAAATCCGCGGGTATTATTGGAAATAATTTTCTATCGAATAGTTATATCTTTAATGAAAACTGTATTTAATTAACAAAAGGAGTAAAGCAATATTTTATCAAAAATAATTATTCTTGTTCAATTTGGGGAAGAGCGGAGACAATAGACTTATGATAACTAAAATATGACACATATACTTGTGATATCAAAGTATTTAAAAACCGTTGAAAAACAGCGTCAATAACAGTACCAATGTTAGCAGTCGAAACATTCTAATTTGTGTTCATTTCGAGCTTGAGTTCATCATTCATAAAAGCTATGAGCGACTCTGCTTTTGGCAAACTGAAGTTAACGTTAAAATCACCACTCAAAATCAGGGGAAGCGAGTGATAATTTTTTTAAAAGAACAGAACCACTTTCGTTATATGGTAAAAGTACAAAATGCAGAAAATGTTTAATTTTTTTTAATCGTTTGATTCGAAGAAATGTATGTGACCACCGAAATCACTGTTTGTCCATTTTCAAATAAGCATTCTGCTGCATTTATGTCCCCCAATATCGCGACTAACGAATTTAGAGTCAAGCGCTCGAGTGCTTGATGGCTACTAGAGTTGGACCCCCATGCGAGGGTAGCGAAAAGACACAGCCACGCACTCTCATTGGTCAAATCAAGTAGCGCGCGCGCTTACGCCACATCCTGTTACACACATCCGTCCCTTTTCACGAAATCACTCCCAACAAATATCCAGCAATCGAAAGGAAATATGTTACACATCCAAAATGATTTTTATACTGTACATTTTTCAATGTGAGAAAGTTTCAGTCTTTTACAATAAATTTACTTTTTTTTTTAGTTTACAGAAAGCCATATAATCCATACAAGAAGTTTTGAATAAGTAACTGAACACTAGAAGGAGCCTTTTTTATATTTGCTTAAATGCTTCACCTTTGGTTTATTTTAACCATTCGAACTGGAGCACATAATCATGGAAAGAACACATTTTAAAAACTGTGTATGTATGCATCTTTTATCAATTTGAATATTTTCCTACGAATTTACATTTAAAGTTACTTTTCAAACAAGATTTGATTTTTTTAGTTTTTTCTTTGAAACATATAATTTTTTTTCGTCCTTTTTTCTCTCTTGTCAGAATATAAATAAAGTATCCTAGTTACAGAAGAGGACCCTAGACCACATAAGCAATAAAAAGTTATGTTGTAGTCAATTTCCCTTTTACGATAGATTGTACGAGGCCCATGGGTTTGAATTCATTATACAGATAAGGTTTTGCACTACGCCTAGCAGTTTTATTTAGAGATATGTTATACATTTTTTAGAGGGAGATATTGAATGTGTCTGAAATATTAACGATTTATATATTTTCATAGATGCTTAAAATTTATGTCACGAAACTGTGTGAAAGATACATTTAACCAAAGGTGACAATGTTTAAGATGAATTTTTCAACGTTAGGTAGGAGTAAATGATTATAAAATTACCATTTGTTACGCGCACGCACGATGAAAGGCAATTATCTTATAACCCTTTAATATTTTCTTAATACAAAAAGACCAAATGACTTTTTATAATGAAGTTTTAACTCTTAAAAATGCTAAATAAACATAGATAACCTACATTTTGTGGCATAAAAAAATTTATTTTTGAAAATTATGAAATTTTTAAAAGTTACTCTTACTTTTTGTACAATAATAATAGGTTTTACACATAAACTTAAATTTGATAAAACTAAAAAAAAAAAAAGTTCCCCCCTCTTATGAATATGTTACCGGCAAAGTATGAAAGGCATTGTATAGAATGCCGGACGTTTTTAGGCAAAATATGAAATATGTGAATTATTTCAAACTTTGCCTAGGCATTGTATAGAATGCCTAGGCATTCTATAAAATGGCCAAAGCTGTTTAGGCAAAGTATGAAATAAGTTCATGATAAGGCTATTATATCAATTACGTACATTTCTAAAAAATACAAATGTTATTCGGACAAAATAATTAGAGTGCCATTAAAAAATTATTCAAAATACGTAAAGGAAAAAGAAAGTTGTTCCATTGTCATTCCATTTCCATTGTCATTGTTGTCTTTCTCATTGAGGAAAACAAAATTTTCTCAAATAACTTAAAATTAAACTACTTATTGCAACATGGTAGGTTTGAATGGCACTTTAAATTATATTTCATTACATTTTTCACGCAAAGAAAAATTCTTATTTTGCTACTTTGTTATGAGCAATTACAACTGACAGAAGAGGAATTTCATGGTCAGGAATATCTTAAATTCTAAGCTTCTTAGGGTACAAAGTAAATTGTGATTCGCATATACTTGTTTTAAAATTCCTTCAGAAGCTCCAAGTCGATAGAAATTTTTCCCACTTATTACAAATGCCATTATATAGGCATTCAGAAAAAAAATCAAGTTAAAGTAAAATTGAGTATTTTGACACTCCCAAACAAACCACAATGTGCAATTGACAAATTCTGAACCTGAGACACGCATTGAAAGTCTCGTGCCTTGCCACACAATATTCGAAACGAATTGGAGATGTATTTCATACTTAGACGGTTTCTCAGTAAGCATTCTATAGAATGACTAGGCAATGTATGAAATAAGAATCATTTCATACATTGCCGGCTAGTTTTAGGCATTCTATAGAATGCCGTATTTCATACTTTACCCCGGTAACAAATACATAAAAATACATTGCATGGTGTGCATTTTGAGTGGGATTTCGAATGGATGTTTTTTAATGCTCAAAATTCACAACAACCTCGATTCGAAACAAAAGTTGGCCAATGGCATCCACGATTTTCTAAGCGAATATCGTCAGAAACAGTCAAGTTTCCTTTTCTCCTTTTGTTTACACAAAAACCTTGCTCATTTTTATTAGAATTGGATCTCCTTTTTCGTTTCGGTTGTGCTTTTGATTTTGTGAATAGTCCTTTGGTTACACAACGACTGGAATAGATAAATTGTCATTCAGATGAATATTTGATAATATTTTATGGTATCGGTTACCTGTCATAGTTTGTTGAACGACATTCACTGAAGTATCTACATCCGAAGATCAGTATAGATAATTCCTAGGCAGTTTGTGATAGCCTAATAAAAACTGTAAGCTAATAAATTCATATATCTCTTTAGCAGTTACTTACCTAACTGAATTCTGCTTTTGATTGATATAGTGGTTCGTTTGAAAAACAATATTTTCAATAATATCTTCATCAATAAATTGTAAAAAGAAATCTGTTGGTGTAACCAAATGCAGATTTAACAAACCCAGATTTTATGAAAAACAATTGGAACTTCGGTTTGGACATCACTTTTTTTTCCATTGCCTAATCACTTTTGACTTATTGCATCCTGAAGTAGGAAATGTATTTTCTGAATAAAAACTGCTGCACCCTGGGTCTTGTTCAATTTCTTCATCGTCTTCTTCAGAATCTGACGAAAATTCCAGCAGTTTTTTTTTTTATTTGCTGGAACTTCATCTGAAGAATCACCTGTTGGTGAATCACTGCTTACAGATGGTGGGCTCTCCTCCAAAACCTCTTGAAGACTGAGCTTTATTTTTCCACACGTTCTAAGAAAGGGGTAAAAAAAACAACAACTAGCACCTTGAACACATTCTATTATTGTTAAATATTAATTTCACACAAAGAAATTAAAATGATAATTTTTTTTTAATAAAGAATAGATATTTCATTTAATAGTGTAAAAAAAAAAAAAAAAAAAAGAAACAAGCTCAGAATCAAGATTCAAATTTTTTAAAAAACTTTGAAATGAAACAATAATAAAGCAAAATAAATAGTAATGAGGCTACAACGTAACAAAAAACAACAATAAGACTCACGGACGAAAAAACAAACAAACAAAGTTCTTGCTCCAACACCCGATGTGCTGTCGATACTGTACCACAAAGTTATTCAACTGTAAAATTAATTATATACACTGCTCACTTGAAATAAATAGTCAAATCGATTACTAAGGTCTTTTTTTACTTATAAAGAAAATAAGACACTTACCCTTTGACATTAACCCCTTTTTCCGAACAAAAATAACAACCTCCACAATCCTATCAAAATGTCAGCTGAAAACGCAATTTTGGTTTTAAAACTCTCCGCCTTCCTTGCTAAAGTACTCATTATATAACACGTGCTGCCATCTATTCTGGAAGAAGGGAATTGAAAGAGTATTCCTGATACGTATCATCAGAACATTCGTAATAATGGTTATTTTATGCATTTTAAAGTGAGTGGTACTTATAAGTACCGTCGGTAGATAAAGGGTTAACACATTTTATGGTGATCATAAATTTTATGAATTAATTTTATTAGATCCTAACTCGCCGAGAGCAATAGAGTTCTGGACGTTTCATCGACTTTCAACCCCCATTGTCCAGTTCACCAGAAACATCTTCGATATCCCCTTCACACTCAGTGAAGTTGTCCCGTGCCCCGTGTTCTAGTTATAAAATAATGTATGCTTAATATTATATATACACTTGTATGCTTTAAATTAGAAAATTTCCTTAAAATTCATTAATTTTAGCATAAAATTATTTTCTTATTGAAAATACAGTGTATTCTTCGACATTCTTTTTTCTTGCTATCCTTGTAGTTTTTCTTTCATTTTTTAAGAGAGGTAAGATATATGAAATAAACATATAGTAATTTTTAAAAAGGCGTGAATAATTACTTTGTTTAACATATAGTGTTTATGAATTAAAAATTTGTTTTATGTGGTTTATATAAAGTATATTAACAGATGAATCTCTATATAACGAATTTTCCATCTAACGAACTTTTTTCCGGAATTTATCGACTCCGTTATATAGAGGACCGACTGTATATGTATATATATATATGTATATGAATGAAAAATATAGAATACATCAAAAATCATGATCGGGTAAATAATAAAAACAAAGTACACTAACCACAATCAAAATAATATACATATAAAAGGAAGAAATGACAAACAATTCAACAAAAAAATTCAGAAAGGAACCAGTGAGTCAAAAAGCAATTTGGGACTTAGGACCTAATAAGTGGGTTTAAACTACACTCCATAAAAAAAACGACGCATCAAGATCGAGTAGCCCGATAAAAACAAAAAATGGTGGGTAGAAAGATTATGTACGGAATAGAAAATGATTAAAATTTCAGAAGAATTGAATGATTTATTTCAGAGTTACGTAGTTACAAAGTAACGATCTCAATAAAGTGTTGACACATCTCTAGCCTGGATACAAGCTGCCACACGACGTGGCATAGAGTGATAAAGCTCCTTGATGGTCTCCTGCTGTATTTCGTGCCAAATTTGCTCCAATCATTGGGCAAGGTCATCAACATTCCCTGGTAGATGAAGTCGCCTTCCCATCATATCCCAATCATGCTCTATTGAAGAGAGATCTGAGATCTGGTTGGCCAAGGAAGTGTTTGACAAGTTGTAAGACAGCTCATAGCATCACGTGCCATATGTGAAATAGCATCCGAGACCATAACTTCTAGTTGAGGGCCTCTGTGGCGTGTAATAGTGAAAGCAGGATTGGCACGCAGCCCTGGGCATCTCCAGACACATCTTCGATGGTCGTCAGAACACAGTTGGAAGCGAAATTCGTCGCTAAACACTATACGTCCCCAGTCAGCATGATTTCAACCTGATCTAGCCAAGCACCACCGTAATCTGGCTAGACAGTGCGCAGGCGTAACTGGCAGGTAGCGTAGCGGTTCGCACGAGCGTAAATTTCGCTCTATCAGGGGTCTGCGAATGGTCATGATGGACACTCACATGTGAGTCACACGTCTGATGGTTGATAATGATGAATCAGGTGTGTAATAGTTGATCTGACAATCGATCTGTTCTCCCGATCTACTGTGACCCTAGGTCGACCGCTACCATCATGACGCTGAAATCTACCACTGACCACCCATTCTTGTCAGCCTCTTCTAATGGCCGCATCGCTTAGACCCATATGACGAGCGATTCTCCTATTTGCCTAACCTTCCTATTTCAATCCAATGATACGACATCTTTCAATCTCGGACCGTTGCTCGTAATGAGCTCGAATCCTGCGCCAATCATTTTTTTCAGTCGTTCGAAGATATCCTAAATCACAATGCAACAGAAATTTTGACATTCATATTGAAAATTGCTTCTTATAGACACCTGCTAAGTGCGCAGTTCCGATGCGCTGTAGCTCCCGCTATTTATTCGTTGGACGCCAAATTTTAATCATTTGCATGTTCTGCACAAATGTCTTCGCATACGAAATTTCATTGCAATCGGACAATGGTGCGTCGTTTTTTTTTTGTTTTTGTTTTGTTATAGAGTGTAGTTTAATGGCAACCCTCCCCCTTTTTGAAACTTGGTAGGAAAAACCACATAAAATATATAGAAGAAATCCAAATTGTAAAAGAGTATATTATAAATTAAAACTCACTAAAATGTATGAGAGGGCCAACAACCAATTCTGCTACCCATTATAAAATCCTGTGAAGACACATAAAAAAACATAAAAAAAGAATTCCTTAAAAAATAATTTCCCAAAAACACTACTCGAGGCTTTTTCCAAGGAAATTTTGGTGTGGTGTGGTAGTTAGGAGAGGGGGTGCCAACTCAGGTGTCGTCCTCGTCACTTGACAATGGTTCAAAATTACGAGGTCCGTTGCCAAAAGCCCTCGTGTAGCTGAACAGTGCGACGTTAATATTCACTCACTTTCCAAGTAAGTAAGAGTATTGAAATGAATGGAAAACTACTATTCATTAAGATAAGCATCCAAATTATATATAAGCGCATCCTCTAAACCAGGGGTCAACAACCTTTTAGTTGTGGTGTGCCAAGCCAATCTACCAATATGATTCAGCGTGACATAAGACATTACAGAAACATTTACATTAAGACATTTTAGCAATAATTCGATTCCCGCGATAATGAATACAGAATTAGAGAATAGAGGTTAATAATATAGATTTACAGTTTTTTTTTTATGTATTAATTTTGCATCATTTAAAGATATTTCGTAACAAAAAAATTAACAGCATAAAATATCCTATTTCTTCAACAAAATAAAAAACTAAACTTGTACACATATTAAGTATTTTTAAACATATTTATTAAATAAAAGAAATAGATAACATAAAATATGAGTATTTCTCTTCATTATAAAATTAAAAGATAAATAAAAATTTTAATGCTAACATAGAGCTTGCACCGTTCTACTTTCATACCCGAAAATCAGGGGTACAATTTGTGACATTCAATTTGACATGATTCTGAGAATTCAGTTGTTAAACAATTTCTTTCGGGAATCAAAATATTTTTCATATGAAGAAAGATTTTTTGGATTTGTAGAACCTAAAGTGGAAAAAAAAAACAGAGTACATGCAATTTTCTCTCTTCAAACAATTAAATTTCCCCGGCAATCTTATCCAATAATTCCCAATATAGCTGCAAATTTATCTTTAAGTTACCTTTCGGATTTTTTCGTAATTCCGGAAATGTCCACAATTCTGAGGATGTTTGTTCAAATAAGTTCCGTTTTTACAAATTTATCGACTCCCATCCACTGAAAAATTAACAAATTAGTAGAGTTATGCAAAGCGCCACTGAGAATTGTGCCACATGTGCCACAGCATGCCATAGGTTGTCGATCCTTGCTCTAAACCAACATACAAAGATAAATGCCAAAAGAGATATCAAATTTGGTAGGCTATAATTTGGTTGGTTGTCAATAATGTAGAAATTTTTAAATGTATATGATGTTTAAGGTATCCGACTACGTCCGGAAAAGTGATTTTGTAAAAGCGTACAAACGATATATTTTTTTTTTAATGTTTAGTGTTACTTAGATTAGAATACTCGCATAAAATTGTTTTAAGAATATTATTACAATAAAAACTTATTTAAATGCGAAATTTTGGCAAAAAATAAGCATAGAATTATTTATATTCAAAACATTTTCATTTTATGAAAAATGCTTCTATAATAATAACAATATTTTGCCCATATATATGTAAGACATCTGTACAGAGCCTGAACTAGGATTTTTGAAACATATATCTTAAAAGTGGATTTATCCATATTTTAATAAATCAAAATGAAAAAAAATTTAGGAAAACAACACCGATTATTATTTCAATTGGTAGTAACTCTGAAAAAAAAAATGTGAATTTTTCAATAATTCTAGTTCAGGCTCCCTGGAGAAGTCTTAGCTATAAAAAGGCAAAACATTATTATTAGAGAAGAATTTTTGCATAAAAGGAGAATGCTTTGATAATAAATAATTCTACGATTATTTTGTGAAGAAATATCGTATTTAAATAATTTTCTATTGTAATAATATTCTTAAAACAATTTTATATGTCTATCCTAATTTAAGTGACACTAAATATTAAAAAATTATTCGTATGTAGGCTTTTGAAAAATCACGTTTCCGAACGTAGTCGGATACCTTAAGAATGTGTGGAAAAAAAGTAAGCTGTGAGAAAAGTGTTATAATATAATCTTCACAGCAAGACCACTAACATGCTGACTTTGTGATTCTAGTGTTATGTGGTGGTTTTGGAACACACACACAGATACACACTGAGGTGACTCTTTTAATGCAGAAAAATTTAACTTTTTTAAGAGCACATTGTTTATCGTTTAGTTTTCCCCCTTTAACCATGGAAAGGAAGTATATCAAATATTACTTCAATCTATAAAAGCTAACCCGTGCCTCACAGAGCCTGATTGAATAAAGGTATTGTAGGAAACAATTTGCTGAAAAATCAAGCTTTTGAAAGCGTGTTAAGGTATCCGACTACGTTCGGAACCGTGATTTTGCAAAAGCGTATAAATGGATAATATTTATGATATTTAGTGTCTCTTAGATTAGAAAATGTATATAAAATTGTGTTAAGAATATTATTGCAATAAAGTATAATTTAAGTACAATATTTTGACAAAAAATGAAGATAGAACCACCAATTTTCAAAATATTCTCCTTTTGTGAAAAAATGATTCTTTTATAATAATATTTTGCCTGTATACAGCTCAGACCTCTGTGCAGGAACTGAACTAGAATTTTTGAAATATATAACTTAGAAGTGGGTTTATCCATGTTTTACCACAAAAGAGGGGAGAACTTTTAAGAAAAATATTCCGATAATTATATATATATTTCAATTGGCTGTAAGTCTGAAAATAATGTGAATTTTTTAAAAATCATAGTTCAGACTCTCTGCAGAAGTCTTTACTTTATATAAGCACACACACACACACGCACACACACACACACACACACACACACACACACACACACACACACACACACACACACACACACACACACACACACACACACACACACACACACACACACACACACACACACACACACACACACACACACACACACACACACACACACACACACACACACACACACACACACACACACACACACACACACACACACACACACACACACACACACACACAAAATATTATTTTAGAAGTATTTTTTATAAAAGGAGAACATTTTGAGAAAAGGTTGTTCTAAGTTAATTTTTTTGCCAAAATATTGTATTTAAATAATTCTTTTTGTCAAAATGTCCTTAAAACAATTTTATACATGTATTCTTATCTAAGTGTCACCAAATATCATGAAAATTATCCATTTATGCACTTTCTTAAAATCACGGTTCCGAAAGTAGTCTGATAACTTAAGAAATTTTATGTCTTTTACATAAAATTATTTAACAACGTCCTTGAAATGCTATATGAAACTGCGACATGGTCGATCTTCGTAAACCATGTCGTGGGGCTTCAGCGTAAGTTAGAGGTGTGGGATTCTCGAAATGATGAGACATTTTAGAATTCTTAATATGACTTTTTATTAAGAATTTAATTTAAATTACTTAGATATGGAACAAACTTATATTAAGTGAGAATAAACCGAAACACTTAGTCTGAATTAACACAGATCGCGCAATTAGATCACTTATCAATATAATTATATTATATCCGCCTACTCTCAATCTCCATAATATATTCGCGTTCAGAATATAATCTTCCTACCTTGGTTGAATACTCAAAATCCAATCCACTTCGGATATTTCTCTAGGTTGGCGTACAATGGTATGTACCTTGGTTGAATGGCTAGATTGTGTCTTGATTCTATGTAAGCCGTCAATCAACACTTCTATCTTCTCTGAACTGAACTTTCTCTAAATTGCCATCCCACTCACTAAAAACTTCTATCCTTTTAAAGGTTATCTTATTTGCATCTAGCCTTCGTTTCACTTCTTGGATTTGGGTTGGAAAAGATTTGCCATTAATCGTGGCCGTCAAAGAACACAGAGGTTATGTTAGAGAAAGGACGCGTGAGATGTCACAAAACAACGAATTAAAATTTTTTGATTTAATGCAATAAATAAATCTTCTACTTAGTGTAACCTTCTTGCAGTCCTGGTACTGCTTTCTGAGGTCCTCGACACACTGGACTAGAAATTGCTTTTAGTCTTTATTCACAATTAAGAACTTGTTAAATCCTTATATCAATTTGCCCATTCCGATTACACCAATAACAACACCAAGATTTCGGAATATACATCATTCTTAGCATCAAAGATCTGGAATAAATTTAAGAAAGTTAATGTCGACATTCAATTTTTGTAACATATCTAATTATGAATTAATACATATAACAATGCTAAATTTAATATTTAATTTTTATATCAAGTTTAATAACAATTCTTTTCCGTTGCCGTGGTAACTTTCTTCCAATATTTCTCGTTTACCTTCTAAGTGGGAGGTCTTTTAATTTTACATTTTACATTTGGGTTAACTTAATCATGTACTGCAATAAACAAAATTATTGAAAAACCTAATTGTAATATATGTATATTGAATATGTGTTTGAATTATAATTAATATCTTTTTATTTCATAATTTCTAAAATTAAAGTCCACTTATAATCCTCTTATTTTATTAATGTCGATAAAAGAAACAAAATTTATTTTAGGGATTTAAGAGGTTTAAAATGGTTAAAATCGTAATATTGGAACCAAATAAATACTTTAATTAAATATCCAATCAATGATAATGCACGCAGTGGTGCCATCTGTTGTTTAGAATGTAATTAAAAAGTGTATCTTTATTGTGAAACCGTGTAAATTTTGGATAAAAAAATCAGAGTTCTAACTGACTTTGTAATTCAAATAAGTCTTCTGAATTTGCTAAAATATTGTGATCAAAATATATGTGGCGATAAATTCTCCATACATATTTCGTATTTCAATTTTAAATGTTGATATATATTACAAATTAAGGTTAAGATCCTTAACATCGTGCTATGTATGTAGGTATTTAGAAAATCGAATTAAAGTTCATATGTAATGAAAATAATATTATTAAAAAAAAGTGCTTCATATTTTTCATTTTATCTGTCTTATTTACAGTGAAAAAATTGATTGCATTACAAAAATAGCTTAATTTTATAACCATATAAATTGAAACATCTATCTATCTATCTATCTATCTATCTATCTATATATATTAAATAATGCAACAAATAATAATACCTCTGAAAATATCTATCATCTTTCTATACATATATAGAAAGATAGATAGATATTATCAGAGCTATTATTATTTATTTATTTAATAAAAAAAAACTTTGCTTCCCTTTAGTGAAAGATTAAAAAATAAGACAGAATACAGTAAAATGAATATATATATATATATTATGCATGATAGACTAAAAATAAAATAAAATCTTATTTAATATATTCATTAAGATACAATAAGTTTTTCAAACTGAAAAGCAATGTTATATTATTCTAAAATGAAATTTTTCTCAATGCACTTATTCATCATTTTAATTTATTAAAGTGATAGAAAAAAAAATATTATTATTCGATTACATTTGTATAAATTTATTTATTTAAGTCTATTTATTTGTTTTTAACTTTGTTTAGCTGAATTTTTATATGCTGAACTTCCTAGAAACATTCTTTTATCAGACAATTTCTTTAAGAATATAATTTTTTTATGCTCGTTGTTTGCTCCCTTTATGACTTTTGTGTCATAAGAATTCAGTTTTAGGAAATTTTCTTCACATTAACCTCCCTTTAATTAAAAACTTAATCTGTAAATTAATATTTTTTTTTCTCAATTTTTTAGTCTTATTTCGAAAAATAAATTGGTAGATCCCGATATACCGGATTATATATACTTTTTTCCGCTTTGGCTTCCAATTTTTTCTGGGTTTTCAAATTTTAAGGTATCCGACTTCGTTCGGAATGTAATTTAAAAAAAAGCGCATAAATGGATAATTTTCGTGATATTTAGTGTCACTTAGATTAGAATACATGTATAAAATTGTTTTAAGGACATTTTGACAAAAAAATTTATTTAAGTACAATATTTCAGCAAAAAATTATTTAGAATAACCATTTTTCAAAATGTTCTCCTTTTGTGAAAAATGCTTCTATTATAATAATATTTTGCCTGTATATAGCTTAGACCTCTGTACAGAAGCTCAACTATGAATTTTGAAAAATTCACATTAATTTCAGAGTTACAACCCATTGAAATAATTATCGGCGTTCTTTTCTTAAAATTTCTCCCCTCTGTTGTCGTAAAACATGGATAAACCCACTTCTAAGTTATATATTTCAAAAATTCTAGTTCAGCCTCTGTACATAGATCTGAGCTATAGATAGGCAAAATATTATTATAATAGAAGCATTTTTCATAAAAGGAGAGTATTTTTTGAAAATGGGTCATTGTATGTTCATTTTTTTTGTCAAAATAATGTACTTAAATAATTTTTTATTGTAATACTATTCTTAAAACAGTTTTATGTACATTTTCTAATCTAAGTGATACTAACTATCATAAATATTGTCCATTTATACGCTTTTGCAAAATCACGGTTCCAAACGTAGTCGGATACCTTAATGCATGCATTATATGCTGTAAAAAATATGCAGGACCTATTAACGATATATTTTATCTGGTATAAGAAACTTGTTTAAAATGTTCTGTTGAAAAGGTACTCTGTTATCAAAAACAGTTTTTATTTAATATAATGTAAATTACCTTATAGCTTAACATTTGAAAAGTTTTATTTTTTATACCTATATTTTCATTTGTTATTGCTTGAATGGTATAAGAACCAAATGTTAGAATGGAACTTTTTGTATCTCAATTTATGCATCTTTAATCAGTGATCAATAAGACAATTTTTAAATATTTACTAAAAATGTGTTTATCTACTTGTAATCAGTTTTTAACTATGGTTACATGTTCTGCTTCTACCTGTTGAATAAAATTCTCAGACTCTCGAAATTCGTAATAAATTTAATTGTTGTGGCGAATTATTAAGAAAGAAAAATATTTTCCCTATGATTTTCATTTAATGAGCTCTATTCATATTGCATTTTCGATGAATTAAAAATTTCAGACCAATGATATTTTTTAATGTAAATTTACAGATCTTTCTCAACTTAATCTTTGATGGGCACCGAGGATTCCTCTTTTCTCCAAAAACTTTGAATGCAGGAAAATGTTTTGAAAAAGAAATAACCTATTTTACAAGTCCTTAATATGTTAAGAAAGCTCAGGCTTCAGCCTATACGATTATAAGGCCATTAACACTGACGTAGAATACAAAATATGAGTACTTTCTCTTGGTGTATATGTTAATGTTAAAGTGTATAATTCAGTTATTTCATAGATTAACTAGATATTTCGTGAAATAGACAAGTCAGTTAAAGTATATAATAAGTGAAAAATTTCATACTTTAGCTAGTTATTCTATGAAATAAGTAGTTAGCCTATGAAATAAATGTGGATAGACAATTAAAGTTAATAAATTCTAGTTTAAAAAAAAACTAAAAAACACGCTTTTATGTTTAATCAAACAAAAAAGTAAAAAAAAAAAAATTCTTATTATAAGAATAAAATGATTAACGAGAAAATTAATGTCATCGGGGTAAAAGGGATGGAGTGCTCTATATCAATTGTTATAATTTCTTACTACTTCTATTCCGAAATGCTGAGTTAGTGTAAAAATGTAGTACAAAGTACCTCACACGCTTTTACCCTAATGACATTCATTTTCTCCTTAATCATTTTATTCTTATATTAAGAATTATTATTTTTATTTTTTAGTCCGATTAAATATAAAAGCAGGTTTTTTAGTTTTTTTGAACTATAATTTCTTTTTCATTTTTTAGTTCGATTTACAATAAAAGTATAAGGATCTACTGCCTGCACCTGGCAACAGGCCGAACCATACACATGAGATCTGGCAGCGAGCCCACTATATATAGAGGAGGCAACGACGAGGGATCAGACCAGACCAAACCAGGGGAGAAAGGAGAACAGTAGCGAGAAACCGGAGGCGAGAAAAACGTGGTCGGTGGAAGAAAGATGGCTGGACAATGGATTGCAATCTTGTATCATCTTAATATTTTCTGTTTTTTTTATGAGGTGTCCCATAGAAGGAGTGAAATAAAACAGAGGGACAAAATCCTGACTGCAATTATTTTTTTCACAATTAGAACACGACCCGATCCGAAAAGAACTCACAAGTTTATATTAAAACATGCATTTTTAGTTTTTTAAACTATCATTTATTCATTGATGAATTAATCTTAAATGGGTCATTTTTTTAAGGTGCCTCAAGTTTATTTTTTTATTTGAATATATATATATATATATATATATATATATATATATATATATATATATATATATCATTGATACTTATGCGTTTTTAGGTCTTTGTAATATAAATATTTCTGTTTGTATAAAACTGATGCAGATAATGAATTGTTTTATTCTACAAAAACTAGCCTTGTTCGTCTGTCCACTCAATTTTCAGTAAAAAAAATCATTTTCTGTTTTAGAAGCACATACAAATTTTTTTTTTTAAAATAACTAGAGTAGCAAGTGCTTAACTTAAACAATACTATAAACTTCTTGTATTTATTTCTCGGACCACTGCATGGATTTTATGAGCAATCGTAACCTATACAGTTTCGTTTTATTACAATGCTGTGGAAGTTACTCAAGTTTTCTATCTTATATAATATATATGTATATCACGAAACGATTGTTCACGGTTTTTCCTATTTCAGCATTTATTTATTCCAGAAAGGAGAAAAAGAAACGTGTTTTTGTTACTTCATCTCATCCCAGTTTGGAATTCTTTACCCGTTTATGGTTATTTTTGAATTTGCCTATTTCCATATCTTTATATTTCAAAGTTTATACAGTTTCTTTTAAAAAATGGCAATCATTTTCCATAACTTTTAAATGTATACTTTTTATAGCGTCATTCGATTCCATCTATCAGCTTGAGCTACTTTTGCATTTTTATATGAAAATATGTTGCAGTGTTTGATCAAAAAGAATATGAAACTTTTTATAGTATACATTACAATATTATCAACTATTATTTTGAAGAGCATTTGATATATTGAAAACAAAGTATAAGTTATTTTAGTGTATAGCTGCTATAATTAAATCTGAAGGGGATGTTATGTATATATTATGTAAAATTACGTACATTACATGCCCTATGAAAATAATATATGTTTTCAAAGCTACTCCGCTGTTACTGATTTAAGAAATAATTCTTTCAATTTATCAATTTTAAATTCCTCAAATTGATAACCTGAAAAGCTATTTACTTATTTCGTGATATAATTTGGTATTTTTTCGTAAGTTGTAATCAATCGCTAGCATTTTTTCAATTTTTAAGAGGAGTAGGAAACCTCTGTACCGACAATGTTAGATTGGCGGTTTTTGATGTACCTTTTCTCAAAATCTGTTATATGTACATGCGTGAAATTTTTCGTACAAATAAAGTACATCTTTATCATTATACTGAAAGGAGCTTTTAGCCAATTTTGAATATTTTCATAATTTATAAAATATTTTATCAAACATAGTGAAATTTGACCCATTTTTCACATAAAAAAGTTTATAAAAAATAAATTTTTGAATTTTTTGCAAAAAGCTCAATTCAATATATATTACCTATCATTATAAGCATGTTATAAAAAACTTACATACCTCTGAACATTATTTTCTCAGAAAAGGTACATCGAACATCAAAAACTTACATTTTGAGATAAATGAACTTTAAAGTATAAATACTTTTTTATTAAAACACATTTCTCCCCATACTCCAAAAGATCTACATTTTTTTTATTCTCATCATCCTCTTTCTTCCTTTTGAGTCTGTTTTCTTTCCTTACTTCCTTTGTTTTTGTGTAAACATGAGTATTTAGCCTTTAACAGCCTCTGTTTGTCGAGGCGCTCCATTGCCTGAACCGTGTAATCACCAGGCTCAGTATTAAGTTTTCTCAAAGTTTCTGGTTTTGATATTTCCTGATATATATTCAACGATGAAATTGCATTATGTGTACCCAATGATAATACTTCTATTTGTACAAATATTTTCTTTGGTACACGAGCCCATATTACGTTGTTTACACTTTCATTGGGGTTTTGTGTACCTCCATGTAAACACTTTTTTAGTAATTCTGGATTAAATGTTTTGATTTTCATCATTCATTCAACCTTTAAGCAAAAACGAAATACTTTGTTTACATTTTTCGCCATTTAAATGGGCGTGGCCCTGTTTCAATGATTATTTAAAAATAGGTTTTAAGGGCTTCTAATTACCCTAGAGGTTAAAGTAAGACATTTTTAGAAAGGTTCAAATCGATACAATTTGAAAATGTAAAAATCTCAAAATTGTCATATTAAGAAGATTTTAGGTTTCCAACACCTCTTAACAATTCTAAATTAATACTTTTTATATAATCTCAAAAATGCACATTCACATTGCATATTTGATTCGTATACACTCATGTCCAAAATTAAGATCACAAACATGGTTTTCGAAAGAATTCTAAATTACTACTTAACAATTGATAGAAATTGTATTTTATATTTTGAAGAACGGACAGTACAATGTCAGTCATTAATTTTGGTAAAAAAGTTGCTTAGTGTTAGTCTTTTGCAGAATTACTGGATTTGGACCATTTGAGCATCTGTTAATTATACCTGTAGCTCAGACTTAAATCCTTTTGAGCATCTTTGGGATGTTTTGGAACAAAGCGCATAAAAGGCCATCACACAACACCAATGAACCTTACTGAATTATGGACAGCTTTACCCAATATTTGGCAAGTCATTCCCGTGGAACATTCCCAGAAACTTGTTGAATCTATACCTCGTCGTTTGGTATCCGTTATCAAGGTCTGAGGAGGCCCAGTTCGTGACTAGGTAGGTATCTTTAATTCAGTGGCACTTCAGTGTATTTTTTTTCCCATTAATATCTCAGTTTTAACTAAATCTTTAATACAGGTGAAGGGGAATTTCTTAATACTTAGGCGTGTTTGTTATTGTGTAAAATAAAACTTGTTTTGAAAAATAAAAAAATATCCCTTTCTAAAATAAATTAATAAATGAATTAGCATACTCAGATAAAACACAAGAGGTTAAGATACTAAGATTACAATGCATGTATTGATCACATAATTTTTAACTGACTGTATATTATTTTTCGTAATTACTGATTTATGGCCAATGTAACATGCCATGTTGATTCACGTATCATGAACTGGAAAGATGAACATTTAATTAAAAGTCCATATTAAATTTATGAGTTATAATTTTTGGTCATATAAAATTATCTCAAAACAAAGATCGTTTTTATTCTGTAATTAAATAAACACATAGAAAATACGTCTGAATGTTATGTTGTTAACACGATACGGTGTATCATAAACTATATAAAATTCGTATAAATTATACGATACAAAACGATTATAGAAGATTTTTGAGAAGCTGTATTGTTGGTAACGTAACAAAGATGCACCAAATTTCTGATAAATGTTTAAAAATTTATATATGTGTAGCTGTCACTCACTGAAAAACAGAGAAACTTTCTAGATTTTTTCCATGAACAAATATTTATTTATGGCTTCCGAAATCTGTCTCAAAATATGTATTATATACTTTTTTCTCCCCATCTATAGTTATAAGCTTAAGTATCGAATGTATAAACGCACAGGTATTGTAACGGATATTTACATAAGCGTTTACATTTACAATAAAAACGTGAATAATAAATTATGTATATATGTATAGTACAATTTCGGTTTTTTTGCTTCAGTTTTAGTGATTATTATTGACTCATTTCTTTATGGAAGAGAATATTAAGTATATATATATATATATATATATATATATATATATATATACTACTGGCGATTAAAGTTGCAACACCATGAAAGAAAGCAATTACAAAAAAAGATATTTATTGAACGTAAACAGTATGAGATGAAGACAAAATGATTACATTTGTAAGGAATTTGGGGGTCTACAGGGATATGAAATTAGTAGAAATAGCTGCCAACCCTGTCAAATGAAACGACCCTTATTCGATTAGGCATGGTGTCAAAACTGGCTTGGATAACAGAAACGCGCAATTAATTCCATGCTGTTTTAAGTCTATGTCACACTTTATCAACCGTATTTACTGTAGAGAGGAGGTGGTGGGCTACCTCTCTGCAACCCAAGGCAAGATGTTTTTAATGGGTGTCAGATCTGAAGACTGTAGAGAGATCAGGGCAACAATCGAATACCCTGTGTATCGAAGAAGGTCAGAACAAGATGTGCAACGTGTAGTCTTGCATTATCTTGTTGGAAGGTGGTGTTTGTCAGACCTCGAAGATAGGGCACAGCCACTAGACATAAGATGACAGTAATGTACCGATCTGCGTTTAAATTATCGACGATCTGAATTAGAGACTTGCATGTCATGTACCCAACAGCTGCACAAACCATCATACCAGGTGGAGGGCCCACTATGCGATATAGAAAGCAAACAGGCAACGAGCGATCTCCTTGGATTCTCCAGACATGTATACGGTCATCAGAATATTGCATGCAGAACCGGGACTCGTCTTAAAAGACCGCATTGTGCCACTCCTGTCTCCAGCTTTGTCGTTAGACGCATTATAGTTGCCGTTTCTCTCTAAGCTGCATTATGAAAGCAATCCGAAATAATAACCGCCGTGCTGACAGTCCACGCTACTGCAAATATCGTCGTACCGTACGAGTAGATAAAGGGCGCCCTGCAAATATATCCATTTCCTGCCAAATGGTCCGTGATGTGGTTGTACGGTTTTACAGAGCCGACCTCACATTGTGTCTGTCTTCTAGCGCGTTAATCTTGAGAGGGCGTTGAAATCCTGCCTGCCGTTCAGTATTACCTTTAACAGCCCTTTGATTCCATATTCACATGACAGCGATTGAATTTCGACCAGTGTGACGGATGCTATCAAGGAACGACAATCCACACTCTATAAAGGCAACCATTCTGCTTCTATTGATTTCCAACACTCGCTCGTAAGCTTTTTTTTTCTTATTCTGTGCAAACTCCGATCACAAAGGGCTTTCCGGAAGAGAAATCAATTACTCAACTTTTCTTTTATGCAGTTCTTTAGATGTTGTTTTTCCCGCCTGCGTCTACTAAATTCGCTGAAATATGTTAATCATTTACACATGTCCCAACCTCTTCTTCCTTTCAAGTGATTTTGAAGTTTGTCAGGTCTTTTTTTCCTGATGTTGCAGTTTAAAGGCCCCAACAGAGTAAATATTTCTCAACATCTTATACTTCAAATATTTGACCGGTAAAAGTGTTATAACTTTGTAACTATATATTGATATTTAGTTATTTATTATAAGAAGCAGTTTTCTGTGGATGTGTGTGTGTGAATTCTTATTTATCACATTTTTATTTTTTAATATATAAAATTATTACATTTTATCATATAAATATCTTCAAGAGATATAGATTACTGTTCATTTCTTGATGCTGGAAATATAAATATATCTCCTTGTAAATTCAACTAAGCTTAAGAAATAGCACTTTTTAAATCCGAGAGCGTAAACTTCTCAAAGAAGGATAAGAATTTCAAATTTATCTATAATTCTGTAAATGGTACTGATGACAAAGGCACTAAAATCTTTTTCAAAATACAAATTATATTGGTAAAATAAAGAATATAGATATCATAAAAGCTTACATTTCAGTGATGTATATTTTATTATTGTCTAATCATAATATCATTTCCCCAAAGCTGCCTTGAATAACTTACATAAATATTCAATAATCTAAGCTCAAATAGAAAATACGAGATGATGTTTTACTTTTAGTATTTCTTCTGTGCTTCTGAATTGAATATATTGAAAACTCGGCATTTGGAATATTATGCTAACAATTTGGGATTTATCAGATAACAAACGATTCAATAACAATTGAGTAAAGGAAATCGAACACTTTGTAGAAGATAAAGTATGCTGTATTTTGTATCATAAAAACAACACAATTGATATAATTATACGCTCTTTGTAAGAAACTATTGAAAATTTAGTCTTTCGTACATAAGGCATATTTATTTGTAGTTTTCAGGTCTAAACCGATTTTGGAGATGAAAATTCTTTGAAAAATATAACCATGTTTTTACAGGACCAAATTAACATTTCTAAGGTTTACGAGGTTAGCTTCTGATTTTAATATATGTAATTTTGAATGATTTTACTTCTCCATCGAACCCTTGTTAACATATATTAATTCTAAGAATATAATGAAGGAACTGTCCCCAATTTTGTGAAAAATAAGATGAAGGGATAAATATGCATGGATAAAGAAAATATTACATTTTCACAGAACTATTAGAGGACTTATAACATAGTAATATCGTTACAAAGCGGTTAAGTCAAAAAAGGCTCAGATCCATTTTAGGTCTGAACACAAGTTGACATACGGCGTAGTATTGACTGGTAAATTTCTCAGATAGTGTTTTTTGGAATTTTTGCTAAACTATCTCTAAGTGTTTGACTGAATTGGCAACACTCTGAAATGTTTGTAAGGATCTCCTATTCAGCTCCCAAACATACTATATGGGGAGAAGATTAGGTGACCTAGCTGGGCAAGGAAGTGAATACAATTAGTAGTTATGTTGTCGTGTGTGTGGTTGGATATTATTTTGCTAAAAGGTAAGTCCGGGTGACACAAAAGGAGCGATAATATTCTAGTCATCGAGAATTTCTTTTTTGTGCTGTATGTGTGCCATGATTGATTTGCACAGAGATTAGGCTACGGAAGGAATTAGTTCATCAGGTCATAATGGTCCGGCTATGTTATGAGCCTGTGTGGTATGGTGTATTAAAGGCAGGATCTTTTTGCTATCTTAGACACTCTTAAACACTGTGATATAGTCGATCTTTGTCGACCATATCTTTGTGGATCTTCAGCGTGAATTAGAGGTGTGGGGTTCTCGAAATGAAGAGACATTTTAGAATTCTTAATATGACTTTATTAAGAGTTTAACTTAAATTTCATATATACTGAACAAACTTATATTAAGTGAGAATAAACCAAAACACGTAGCCATAGCTAAAACAGATCGCGCAATTGGATCACTTATCTAAATAATTATATTATCCGCCTACTCTCAATCCTAATAATATTACGATGTCTTATATCAAATATTCTATCCTACCTTGAATTCCACGCAACGGTTCAAACACCTTCAGATAGGCTGTTGGGCTCGCGTGCAATATTATGCACCTTGTGGTAATGGCTAGATATCCGTGATTCCTTGGTAGGCCGTCAAATTACACCTCTACCTTTTCCTAACAGAACTTTCTCTAAATTGCCATCCCGCTTTCTAAAACTTCTGTCCTTTTAAAGGCTATCTTATTTGCATCTATACTTTCATTTCACTTCTTCGATTTGAGTTGGAATAGATTTGCCATTAATCTTGGCCGTCAAAGAACCCAGAGGTTATGTTACAGAAAGGACGCGTGAGCCGTCACAACACGTCTATGTTATCGGTTAGTACATAGTTGGAAAGTTGGCTCGTTTTTAAAGACTATTAGACCTGAAATCACAGTAAAGTTCCAAATTTATAGAGTCCGGTAAGAGTGACTTGAAAGAGTGCAGACAGAAGAGGTAAGCACATAATGATTGGAACGAATATAGGTTCCACTCTCTCAAACGTCTATCATTGATTTTGTTTTTAGGTTGTATATGAGTCAAAAATCGGGGGTTGATATCAATGAATTTGGTGTTATAACAGCTGATCTGATTATCCCTAACTCTTTTTTTTCTTTGTATCTATAAGTCGATCCCTGCTGTTATGAGACTGAAGTATACCGTTGTTCATCCACACTTGTCAGTATTGGCTAATCACCGCAACACTTTGATCCAAATGTTGAGAGATTCTTTGGTTTATGCATCCAGCTTCTTTCAGTCCAATGACACATTCTTTACTTCTTTAATTCCTGCATATATTTGTAACCAGCACGCATTGTCAAAAAGATATTCCTACAGCCCAGGCCTTATTCGATATGCAACAGAACCATTTTGACCGTCAAGTCGCTTTGAACGCAACTACTGTATGCTCAGTATCGATACCATGGAGTTCCATTTACTCATTGATTGCACATCCAGTTTCAATATTTCATAAGTTTCTTCCAAACGTTTTTAATTCATTTCAATACAATTGACTTATTTTTTCTGAGTGTGTTAATTTTTTCCCTATAGTATCGACAACGGCTAAAGAAAATCGTATTTTCTCATTTTTTAAAACTTTTTACCTGTGATATCAATAGGAAAAACAACGAATTAGAGCCTAATCTAAAGTCTCTTTTATAGTCTAATCATCAGACTACACAGATGAAACTGAGGTCAAGAGTCGAAAATACTGCAGTTCAAAATAATGGACGCTGACGCTTATAGTGATAAAACCCCCGAACCTGGGTAAGTTTTAAATTTAGATTTAAAGTAATTTGTATTTGCATCTTAAATACTTTATTTGTGATAAATATAATCTATTCTCTTCAAGCAGAAACTGATGTTATTCCTCCCAAGCTATGAGTCTTTTATAGTTTTGATGGGCAAAGAACAAAATGAGAGAGAAATTCTTAGTATCCCTTTAAGACACGAATTATTTTTATCTTCAAATATTAAATTCTTCTGGTTATTAATACTATATGGACTTACTATAATTAATAATTATGGACTTACTACTATTACTACTATAATACTTTTCACAACATGTTTTCGAACTGCTTTCGTAGTTTTCAAATCTGCACTTGTGCGAAGCTTTGAAATGTCATCAACATATCAAAAATGGCTATACATGTCAAGCCTTTTATCCTGGAATGGCCCGGATAAAAGCCATGGCATGTGTAGCAGGTGGATTATAACGATTCAATTTTTTTGCGAGTGGAATTACAACAGTGTTATCTTCATCATGAGTTAAAATACTTCTGTTAGTAGGTGGAGAGGCTGATAACGCTTCAACTACCTTTAAACTTAAATTTTAAGTGATCCATTTTGATTTTTAAAGGAATTTTATTTGATATTGCATCTTGTTTGCACAGAAACCAAGAATTTTTAATAGCTAAATCAATATAATGAATGTGCTCAAGAGACTTTTATGGTAAAGAATGATCCAAAATTGTCTTTCCATTTCAAATATCCCCATGTGTTTATTCATCGCTCTCATCTGAACTTGATTCTCCTTCCAGTATATGCGATTGATATGTTTTGTTCGCAGCATTGTCATCATCCGAGATGTTCTGATCTAATTTCAATCTGATTTATTCATGAATTGAAAAATTTCTTCTGTGAGAATTCTCCTTTTAGACACCTGAAAAAGTTTTTAGTTAAAAGTATTCCATGAAAAATAGAAAAATGTATCAGAACATTTTATTATTTAAAAATATGTATATATTTAAACCACACCATACTAACTCCCACCTAAAAACACAGATTTTTTTTTGGGGAGGGGGAAGAGATATGGATGCAGATATCTGTGAAGAGGATAAAGATGCCATACTCCTCAACAAATGTATGGAAAAGAAAATTAATTGCAAAAAAGAGAGAAAGAAAGAAAAAAAAGGACTCATCCATGGTGACCCCAAGAAAATTTGGTATTAATTACCTAACTATACATATTTTATTTTTATGTAGGCGTTCATCAAAATTATTGAAACAGTAAAGAAAATTCGCATGGTAAGTATTTACCTTTACAGCTGCAGTGACTAAAGTAACGCCCAACCCGCACGATCGTGCGGGTGTCGAAATCTCGAGTCCTACAAGCCACATTTATAGAGTATAATTAACATTTTTTTTTTCTATTTTACAATTATTTGAACATTAATACAAAAATTTGTATCCAAGCAATTAGAAATATATTGATAATTACCTTTTTACGACAGATAAAAGAAGACGTGTTTTCGTTGTATTTGAAAACAAAGCTAGATTTGCCAGCTGAAAGTAAAACATGGACCACACAACCGTCATCTGTTGATGAAAAGTAGCACTGCAAACACTTTCTGCAAACCGGCTCAATCATTACATTCGCGGTTTTCTTACATACGACTATTCCAGAAGCAAAAACGTATAAGAATATCTAACCCACACGATCATGCGGGTTGGGTCTTAAAGGAAATGATAGTTTGTGAATCTTTCTATAAGAGTTCTGGATATATAAGTGCATTTTACTACAGAATTATTGAAAGAACACTCTGGGATTTAGATGTGTAAGATCTAATTGTATTTATTTTCAATACACTTTTCGAATTTCAGACAGACTGAAAAATGAGTTCACTCAACTCTTTTTTTTACTCGGTAGATACGTTCCTCAGAAAACCGTGCAAATAATAATAAAAAAGAATCATGTAAAAAATACATGCGACATATATATATGGTAAATTTAAGGATAATTTCCACAATTTTAAAAAATCGTGCAAGATGAAAATTCTCTAAATATTTCCCCAAGCAACCGTGCAAAATAAGTAATAATAAAATCCGTGTTGCATATTTATAAAACAAAAACAATTCCTTTTTGTTGCAAAAAAAAAAATTAGTACACAGTGAAAATTTATATGTATATATAGTCTATAAGTACATATGACATAGAAACTCAAGTTGAAATTAAGACTTAATTGACTAACAAATATTCATCGCTACTTGATAACAAACGTGCACGTTTATTACGAACTGGATGAGTAGATGTGTCAGATATGTCTAGCACAACTGTTGGTTTTGATTCAAATGAGTTTTATTCGTTATTAATTGCCTTTTTTTTTTTTACAAAGTCTTATTAGTGGCTGTCTTTTTAGTTTCTGAAATTGATTTTATAATTCTTGATATCTTGCTACTCAAGATTACGTAGAAATTTTAATGCACGCTCTATGTTAGGATCATGAGTAATAAATTTTTTTCCATACTTGTAGCAAATTTCAATCCCTCGCGTATTAATTGTACTGAAATTAACTCAGTGGCGCAACAGCCCATGAGGGCAAAGGCCTACTGTGCCTATCTCAGTTTAACGTATTAAATCAGCTGTTAATAGCTGAACTTTACTTTCTACTTCTCCAGTATCGACTTCTTTAATATTATAAACTGTCATAAACTTGTTCAAATCGTCCTCATCGAAAACGCATGAGCCCCGGAAATTTTTCAAAATTCGTGCTAAAACAAAAACAAAAAAATGTTAAAAAAAATCGTTAAATTCATATACCGTGTTTTCTCAAAATCGTGTGAAAAAAGATCGTGTAAAAAAGATTTGGGTGTATTTCACTCCATAAGGGGAAATAGTCACAGTACTTATTTTGCCTTGTTTAGTTCTATGTATCGTTACATGCATTATATATAATGAAGTTTGCACTCACGCTTGTGTTTTTCTTTTATTTTAACACATGCTATGTACAAATAGCGTTTACTCCATCATCTGCTTAGGATCAAGGATTTCTTTTAAATGTTACTTTTTATTATTAAAAATGGCATACTTATCCGTGTAAAACATTAGCTTCCCATTTAATTTGATTTGCTCAACTAAAGATTAAAGTTAATATGACGGGGTATTTGTTAAATATAACTGTCAATAACGGGGTCGAGCGATGATGTTAACCCTCCACACCTTTAAATTCTTAACTCACTCGAACTTTTCACCTCGTCATATGAGGACTGATATGCCCGGTTGAATATTCAACGTAATATTCCATCTAATTATTTCTATTATTCCATCCGCATTATTCAAATATTTTGTGTAATTGAAATCTCCCTTGTAACGAAGCTCGTGACTTTAAGATAAGTATATATGTCGCAGGAAAATGATAAAATTAGGAATCTCATCAAATCACTTGACAGTAAATGTTAAAATAACGTCTCTTAAAGGTCGTTTCCCTGATGAAAGTGATTTGAACGAATCACCTAGCTGTTTCAGTGAAATGATGAAATAATATTGTCAAGAGTTTAAAAGTGTTTATTTAACAAATATGGTGCATTATTAAACGTAGAAATAAGTAATACAACAATAGCCAATGAAATACAAATTATTTATTCGAAACGAATTAACAAATAATTATAAAATTAGGCTGGTATTTTTTGACGTATAACATCTTTCATCTCGGTTGCTTAAGCCGCATTCACACCAAGGCGTACAAACGTCGAGTGTTAAGTATCTAGCCAATCAGAGTCTTCCTCTCGCCCGAGTAGAAGTCTCTGATTGGCTAGACGCTTAACACTCGACGTTTGTACGCCTTGGTGTGAATGAGCCTTTACGCACTAAAATATCAATCCCTATGTTAATCCTATGGTGCCATTTTTTTAAAAATATGGGGTTGATATTTAGGGGATCGATAGTACTACCTATATGGTTAGGAAGTACAAGGACTCGACCACCCAGGTGTCTCTCCCTCCCCCTCCTGTATAGCATTTTGCCAATGCAAATCCTGACTAGTTCATTTCATCATTTCGCTGAAACAGTTCAGCGATTTGATAAAATCACTTACTTTCATCAGGGAAATGACCTTGAAGAGACGTGTTATTTTAACATCTCCCATTAATTGATCATTTCAATCAGGGATTTGATGAAATTCCTAATTTCGCCATTTCCCTGCGACATATATATAACGTCGGTCTAATTATCAGACTGCGTGACTCTATCTGGGATGCTAATTTGATACAGTAGAGCTAGGCGTCAAGTTGTTGTTTATGTTCGCCAAGATAGGTGATAATATTACAATATGGTTTACTTTGATATTTTTATCGAGTGATATTGTTACAAATTTTGTGTAATGAACGCTTAAAATAGTGTAAATAATTTATATCTGAAAGTGTAATACATTAATATTACTTTCTGTTGTATTTATTTTATGTTAAAATCTTGCCACCACCTCTCCCTTCGAAATCTAGTTTTATTATGAAATAAAAAAGTAGTGATTACACTGATCGAGGAATAAATTAAAAGCGCAGCGCGCACTGAGGCATGGCGTAGACCAAACAAAAGGATTAAGGTATCCGACTACGTTCGGAACCGTGATTTTACAAAAGCGTATAAATGGATAATATTTATGATATTTAGTGTCACTTAGATTAGAATACATGTATAAAATTGTTTTAAGGACATTATGACAAAAAATTATTTAAATACAATATTTTGGCAAAAAATTAACTTAGAATAATCTTTTTCCAAATGTTCTCCTTTTGTAAAAAATGCTTCTACTGTATTAATATTTTGCCTGTATTCAGCTCAGACCTCTCTACAGAGGCTCAACTAGAATTTTTGAAATGCATAACTTGGAAGTCGGTTTATCCATGTTTTACGAAAGCAGAAGGAAGAAATTTTAAGAAAATACGCCGATAATTATTTCAAATGGTTGTAACTCTGAAAATAATTTGAATTTTTCAAAACTCATAGTTGAGCCTCTGTACAGTGGTCTGAGCTATATACAGGCAAAATATTAATACAATAGAAGCATTTTTTACAAAAAGGAGAACATTTGGAAAAAAGATTATTCTAAGTTAATTTTTTGCCAAAATATTGTATTTAAGAATTTTTGTCAAAATGTCCTTAAAACAATTTTATACATGCATTCTAATCTAAGTGACACTAAATATCATGAAAATTATACATTTATGCGTTTTTTTAAAAATCAAGGTTCCGAACGTAGTCGGATACCTTAAGGAATCGCGCCAAAAAGCGCTAGGCGCGTTGCACTCCTGTATCAAATCAGTAACACCGATGGAGTTACGCAGTCTGATAATTAGGCTGACGATAAATACTTTAATTAATTTATCATGATCAGTTTTACAAAACGGCATGATGACAGGATGATCAGAATAAAAAACTGTTTTGACGTATATTAACGCATATTTAAATATTTACCTACAATTTTATGATATACAACCCAATGTTATTAATTGTACGTCATTTTAATTTGTAATTGTATATTAAAATTGAGCACTTTTTCAAAATTAAATAACGTTAATTAAAATGTTTTTTATTCAATGAAAATAATTATAAATAAATCCTATGCCATTAACTCAGGGTTTTACTCATAGTTAAATTAATAAAACATCGATATTCGTGTGTTTATATTTGCTAAATGCTGTGTTGGCTGTTGAAATAAACAAAAACGCACCATTTCCATATGACAGTTGTGATATGGTCGATCTTTGACGACCATATCTTTGGTTGTCAGTGTGAATTAGAGGTGTGGGATTCTCAAAATGAATCGACATTTTAGAATTTTTAATATGACTTTATTAAGAGTTTAACTTAAATTTCTAATATATTGGACAAACTTATATTAAGTGAGAATAAACCAAACACGTAGCTGTAGCTAAACCGGATCGCGCAACTTGGATCACTTATCTAAATAATTATATTATCCGCCTACTTTCAATTCTAATAATATTACGAATTCTGATATCAAATAATCTGTCCTACCTTGAATCACGCAACGGTTCAATCACTTTCAGAGAGACTGTTAGGCACGCGTGCAATAGTATGCACCTTGTAGTAATGGCTAGGAATCCGTGAATCTTTGGTAGGCCGTCAAATTACACTTCTATCTTTTCCAAACAGAACTTTCTCTAAATTGCCATCCCGATTACTAAAACTTCTGTTCTTTTAAAGTCTATCTTATTTGCATCTACAATTGCATTTCACTTCTTGGATTTGGGTTGGAAAAGATTTGCCATTAATCTTGGCCGTCAAAGAACCCAGAGGTTATGTTACAGAAAAGACGCGTGAGCCCGTCACACAGTATTATATAAAACATAGAACTCAAACGTTATCCTTCATAACGTTTCTATGGCTGTTAACTCCACAAATCTTCAAGTCGCAGTTTATTTGAATATCCTGAATAAAATTAAAGCAACTAGCTGACCCTATGTTCATCTTTCTCTTTACCTCTCCCATATGTACTCCTAATAACATCCAGAGTGAGAGATTAACAGAAAAGTCTTTTAGGAATCAATTTATCCCCTTAGATTGAGAATAAATTTAAAATTCACCTAGCATTCAGGATTGGATAAAGACTAAGAAGCCATGAACGGAGTGTGTGTGTGTGTGAATAATAAAAAAACAAACATTTTAAATAGTATTTGTTCATTCATAAGAAAAATAAACATGTATTGGAATTTAACCCTTTAACCGGTCGTTTTTTACCCAAAATGTTTTAAAAAAAAGGCACATTTTTTTTATTGTGTATAACTAAACACAGCATATAATAAAATAAGAAAGTGAAAGAATTTTATTTTAATTTAAAATTTTAAACTTTTTACACAATTTTTTATTTTACAGTTAGAGGACACAAAAATTCTTTAATATTCGCTTTTTTGTAAATACACTCTACATGCTTTGGAGAATTTTTTTATAGAAATTTTTTTTATATTATAACTTTTTCAAGAGGTTGAGCATTTTGTGTGTGTGTTCCTCTGAAGAATTATCAAAATAATCAGCAGACAGTTCTGAATCTGTATTCCAATTTAATTCATTCATTCACAAAAAAAGTGTTTCTGTTGTTTTAGTTATCCATAGTTTGAAAAATCGCCGGTCTAAATGCAAACGCAATGCGCAAACAGTAGAACACAAATTTTAAGGATCTAAATTTCTGCCTTTATCCAAAAAAATTCCCATCTTCACCATAAAGCAGATGTTGGATGAAAAGCATTTCAGTACGATAGGCAAATTGCATCACCTTTTCAAAAAACAATAACTCTAAATAATATCGCCATAAGAATTAAAAATATGCAAAAATCAAAGCGTAAGATCAAACCGGTTGTGGCCAACTTTCAGTAGCCCGTACGGTGTACGGGCAAACCGGTTGAGGGGTTAAGAATACATCTTTAAATGTCAAAACTGAATAACTATACAAAAAAGGAGTGCAGTTAATGACACGATTATAAAAAATTGTTGAAAATACATATTTAATATTTATATATTTAAAAATAAATTTAAATAAAAATTATTATTAATGGTTCATATAATTTCATGAATGACTAATTATACAATTATTTAAAATGTATGCTCATTTTTGAACGGTTCTTAAGATTAACTTTTGATTTTAATTTTCATTTATTTATTCCTGCTAGGTAACAACATTTTTATATATAATTACTTTTAGATTATATTAATCAGGCAATGAACAAAAATTGATTTATTCTTAAAAATAATTATATCAAATACGAGATTTTTATATAAGATCTATTGAAGATTTGTATTTGAATTTACCGGAATCAGTTACGATAATCAGAGAATAAAAAAAAGGAAAGGTTGAAAGATATATATATTTTAAATGAAATTTATTGAGGCTTTTCTTCAAACAATCTTCCCTTCAAATTTTTCTATATTTAATAGGCTTAAAGAATGAAATCACTTATCTGTTTGAATAAGGAAAAAAAAAATCTCAGAAATAAATAAAATGTATAATTTGTGTTTGTAAAGTTAAATTTTTAATTTGAAAGAAAATATTGAGTATATTTACATATAGGGGTAGTGTTCATAACGATTAAATTTTAATTTCTACTCTGTTGAAAATTTAAAATATTTCTCCGAGATAAAAGATTAAATTGATATTGTTCTTCATTACTACTGTCATACTACAGCAGTGTCTCTCAAACTGTGGGGCGCGCCCCCTGGGGGGAGGGCGCGGTGACCCTGCGAGGGGGGAGCGAGCATATTGAAAATGAAAGGTTTAAAAAAATAATTTTTTGGAATGAGGTAAAACAAAATGTTTTCTGACATAATAAAAAATACACATTTACACTGCTACAATTTATTTTTTATCATCTGGTGATCATCAAAAAAAAAATATTCCACTTCCAACGCTCATTTGCTATCTTTGATCCTATAACCAAATAAAAAAAGACATTTTGTTTGCTTTACTGTAATCCCGCGATGAGAGATTTTTTTATTACGTTTCTTTTAACCCCTAAAATACTACTTTTGATTATCATATATTTGACCTTCAAACTTACTGGCATGTTTCACTCCATTTCTTTTTCTTTTAGGAAAATTGCAAATAATATTTTTCTGCTGCTTTTTTTTCCATGTGAATGAGTTTTATGATATATGGATAAGCATATTGAGCACTTTAAAGGGTTATTTGGCCAAGATGTATTTTTATGAGTATTCTGAAACATATAATGTATAATGAAAAACGTTTTACACAATTATTTTTTAGAACATGCTACACTTTCCCCATGAACAATTTTGTGGTTTTGATTGCTGTGTTGTAAGACTTATTATGGTTTATAAATGTAAATGAGCAGAATATAAAAAAAATGGGTATCTGTGATCTCTATTGAAGGAAGTTGAAACTGATCAATCAATTGAAGAACCTGCTGAAATAATGCATATTAATCAAGATAGGGAAAGTAAATATGAGAAAAGCGATAGACATGAAACGTTTGAGTTGAATTAAAATTTTCAAATGCTGCCTAAAGAACTCTATGAAGAAAACTATGAAGCCATAAATGTAGCACTTCGCTTTGTCAAAAAGACACAAGAAAGAAAAAGTTCAAAATGCTATTTGTAGATCATCAAACGACAGCAAAACTACCATAACGTGAACAAAATATGACAGTTTTGCTGGAGAATAACGCTCCTGTATTGTTAGCGAAAAGTGTCTGTGATTTATGTCCTTTATTAAGGACACGCACATTGAACATTTTCTTTAGTTTTATTGGATTTTTTCTCAAATTTTGAAAGAAAAATTGATAAGTCTTTGAAGGTAGGTAAGTATATTTTCTCTTAATTAAATTATTCACTGGAATTGTGATTTTTATCGTATATATTAAAAATAATTATAAAATAAATTATAGTTTTAAAACAAACTAAAAAACACGTTTTTATAGTGAATCGAACTAAAAAGTAAAAAAAAAATTAAAATATATATTACTTAAAAGTAATATATACAAAATTTAATACTTATCTTGTTAATTTGTACGGTTTATAATTATGATCGTATTGTAACCTTAGCGCCAAAGTGCATTATTATTGCATTCAATACATTATTATTTTTTTTGGGGGGGGGCGATAAAATTTATGATTAAAAATTGGGTCGCCAGTAGTGAAAGTTTGAGAACCACTGTACTACAGAGCTTTCTTTTTCCTCAAACGCATACATATTTCCTTACATGCAAGGGAATTAAATAAAAAATATCAATACGGTATTTGAACTGTCACAATTTTGAGTAATAACATTGAAGGAGAGAGAGTTAACTTTTGTCGCATTATAAAGCATTACGAGGGCTAATGTCGACGGACCTCGTAATTTAGAGGTTCGGTCAAACGAGGACATCACCTGAGCTGGTGCCTTTCTCCACACTACCCCACTACGCCAACGGGAGGACTCTGCGCTCGACATATTTTAACGTGCATTAGCCTTTTCTACGGGTCTCCAGAGGAACCAGGACTCAAACCCAAGAGTTCGTGTCCATAACTGTTAGGCTACCGCGCCCACAAGTAATAACATTGAATATCGAAATAAAAAGAAATTTCGCTGAAATCTTAAAATGGATTGGTAATTAACTTTGGATTTTCAGACAAATTCGCTCATCAACTTAAAAAAAAAAAATATTAGAATAGTAAAGCTTTGGTGCATTTTCTTTTTTCATATTATTTTTTGATTTTTAATTTAAATTTATATTTTAAATTCTCAGTCGTCACCGAAGTAAATTCTATTTTTAAAACACGGAAATAACGGTCCTTGGATATTAATTATCCCACCTATTAAAAGAGACTATTTACATAATCAGGTAATCAAAACTATATTATAATGTGTCATATAATTAATATAGAATTTCAAAACGGCATCGTTCATTTACATGCCAAAAGCACTTCATCCGAATCCGATTTGATATGCCCTTTGTGAAACGTCATTCGTAAATTTCTATAATTTAGCAAGCCAGATTTAGCAAGTTAATTGCCAATATACACAACCCGTCAACATTTAGAAGTAAATCAACGTTTCCTTAAAACAAAGTATTACAGTAAAGTAATACCTTTGTTTATCCAATTAGAGTTTCGTAAATTACATTTAAACAATTTCTGAAGGTTCAAAATAAGTTTCCATTTACATAGTGTTAAAATGAACGAGAAAATAAGCGACCAGACTGAGTTTAATTCCATTGATAGCTTGTCATGAGAAGTCAGGTTGGATTGTATCAAATACTAATTACTTGTTTAGCAAACATTTGGAGAGGCCTGGATGTAAATTCGACATTAATATCAATTCCATGCAGCTTGAGGTGTTTTCTGACTACTGTAACAAATTAGTTCATTAGCGAAATAATCTACGTCTTTAACAACGCCGAGGTTACGTTACTTAGCACATATAAATGTTAGAAAGCTCTTGAAAATAAGCTTTCTCTGCCTTCGAGCTAAGATAAAGGGGATTACGCAGCTCCGATTTCATAACAATATAATTTTATAATTACAGAAGTTATGTTCTGGTATACTACCTTTGTTTGATACTTCAAATAATGATTACGGGCTTAGAAATAGGCTCTGTTTTCATTAACTGCATTTTCCATCAGAAATTTAATTGATAAAATGCTGTTTAAATTTAAAGCGGAAAATATGTTGTCTTATACAATAGCTAAATAAAATTTAACAACGAAGTTGAAAATAATTAAACATTCATTTACTACAATTATATAAGCCTGAAATGTAAATAATCAGGAAATAATTGAATGAAAGTTATAAGATAATAAAGCTAAGAGTGAAAAAAAAGGAAAGAAGTGTATTTGAAGAATAACGATATACTAATATTATAATTATATATTGAATAAATATGTTAAATTCATTGAAAATAATAAAGTAATATAAGTTGTGTTGGTGAGAAAGTTAAAGATATACTATTTAATAAATTATAGTTTAAAAAAACTAAAAAACACGCTTTTATGTTAAATCGAACTAAAAAGTAAAAAAAAATAATTCTTAATATAAGCGACCGAAAAAGTTTGCCCATCTCTGAGTTAGAACAAATCATTTTTTTCCCTCATACACAAGTCTTCTTTTTAATTTCCATTTTCAAAAAAAAACTAGACAACTGTTTATATTATGGTAAGAAATTGCTGAAGCAGTTTTCGCTTTTATACGGTTGTAACTTAATCTTTTAGTCGCCAAATCTGGAAATTGGATCTGGAATTAGTCGCTAAATCTGGAAACGGTATACGGAAATTAGTCACCAAATCTTGAAACACTATATGGAATTAGTCACCAAATCTTGAAACAGTATATGGAATTAGTCACCAAATCTGAAAACGGTGTAATGAATTAGTCGCCAAATCTGGAAATCTTTATTCCGGATGATCCTGATCAGAACAATGGAACAAAATTATGAAATTATTATATTGTCATCGGTCTTCGACAAGTGCGCAAAATTTCGAATTAATCTGACCTTTTACAGCGGGTAAAAATCGAGTTCAAAGATTCCGTTATATACAAGTGAAATTTATAAAAGCGTGTTGAAAAATGAAGGAATATCCTAACTTTAAAATAAAAAAAAATACACAATAATTTAGTTTTACATTTTGTAACATTATATACTTAAATTCATTCTAAGAATATTTAATAAGTAGTTCCTAAACCTAAATAAGCCTAACGAAGTATCTGTGATAGGAGTAGAATTTACACAATACTTAGACCTTAATAAGATATATTTAAGTAATTAGTATCACAGTCCACGTACAAACCATATACACTGGGACCATAAAAGGCTGTTTGTAAGTACATGCAACCCCGCAATACACCGCATTTGTATAACATGGATTCACTCATAAACGGTTCGAGAATTAGGAATGTCCCCTTTTAACACGCTTCTTTTATTGCATGGATTCACTCATAAACGGTTCGAGAATTAGGAATGTCCCCTTTTAACAAGCTTCTTTTATTGCATGGATTCACTCTAACATGGTTCGAATCCCCCCACCCTCACGCCCATACAACATGAAATGTAACAAAAATTATTGAAAGTGAGCTTCATCTATAATTTGTAATCAGGGAAAAGCCTAACAGCTCACACAGCTCACGTAGACTGTACAACAGCTCAATAAGCGCGATGAAGGCTTTCAAGTGCATATGATACCTCATTTGACATTTGTCATCCGAGTGCATATGTACCACCGGATTTTTCTGCAGAATTTTCGTAAACACTTAATACTTAAGTGCACTTATTCTATTAATACTTAAGTACACATATATTATTAATACTTAAGTACACTTTAAAACTTAAATTATGTCTCTCTCTTTTAGCTAAGTAAATTAAAAATTTTCGGGTAAGTAGTACTCAACCTTTTTTGAAGAAATAATTATGTTTTCATTTTTATGAATTAATTTGTACTTCTTATCTATGTCTGGCGAACAAAAAAAAAAATATGTTACTTGAAAGATAAATAGCGATCGATAATAGTGCTTATAAAGATAGTGGTAACGAAGAAAACATTTTAAACTCTTATTACTATGAATTATTTCAGAAAACTTAAAGATATTTATCTTAATTATGAACATACAAAAGCTTGCCTTTTCATACTTTTGGAACGTACCCACCATTTTTTACATCTTTGTTTCACATATAACAAGGATTCGCATAACACTTCAATATTTTGGAACTTAATCCCCTTGTTGTATGGATGTTACCTGTACTGAAATTATGTTTTCCACTATATTTTTTTGTGTAAGAAGCTTTAATATGCATAAAAGAAAAATACGAATGTAGGTCGAGCATGTTTCTGAGTTTGACAAAGGAAGAATTTTAGCTTATAATACGATTTTAGATTGAGGTTTCTTCTTTCGAGAAATTGATATTCTTGTTGGATGAAATCAAACCATAATGATGTGATATATAAAATCAGAAGGGGTTGGAAGAATGGATTGCACTAACCTCGTCACATCACAGAGAGGACAGTGATGGATTACACTGGTGAGCCGAAAAACCAGTTACAGAATAAGGGTCTGTGTTGAACAGCTTTTTGTGTCATTTCTTACCTTTCGACGTCGTCTGTTACAGAAGGAAATTTCTGGAAAGGCTTATTGTTGCGGTTATCTTTGAATGTACACTATGAGTATATGATGTTGCAATAGCGCTTCGAACGCTGGACATGGGTAAAAAAATGGCATGAAACTGTCCTCTTAGACCAATCACAATTCTACAAAAGCCACCACATTTATGATGTCTTTCCTGGGATCTAGGATTCTTGGGAAATAGCAAGATTTTCAGGACAACGCATATAGATATTACATACTGTTAAACAATTAAAAGAGCAAGTAAAGAAGTGAAGAAAAGTATGCGAGACAGCCATGTATGGTCACAAAATGGAAAGTAAATACTTACAAAAATGCAGAAGACGCAATAAAATTTATGTATTAGCATTATTTTTTTGAAGCGAAGGAAAAAAATCACGAAAATATGCTTCAGGGCAGCAATTTGGTTACAAGTAAATGACAAGAAATTGTTTAAAAAGGATACTGGATGTTTAATATGGTATGTGATCCCTTCGAACACAGCTAAAGGCTGCCCCATACTTATATGGTCATAGTCGCAAATTCGGCGTTTGCATTGTCAAGTCGGGGATGTTCGAGTTCTGGTGCCACTGAATACCTACCATGTAGAGGACCTGATGCACACTAACTCTATCAAGGCTCAAAGTCCTCAAGTTGTCTTGGTGTGGAATCTTGAAGAGTGGAGTATCAGCCCAGGTGTCATCTTCGTCACTTGACAGAGGTTAAAATTTACGAGATCTGTCGCCAAGAGCCCTCATGTTATTTCAAATCAAAGCCGCACACTTGGTTTTCATAGACGATATATAGTAATCGATAAAACTTTTGGGGAATACTGTTCCGCATTTTAAAGCATGTAGTCTCTTACAGTAAGTGGAGGCATTGCTCTCGCGCCATGCATCATCCAGAGTATCCCAAGCATTCCTGATCGGATTTTAGCCAAGAGAACATGCATTGCTTTAGATTCAAGCGATTCATCTGAAGTCGACCTGTATGAGGTCTGTCATTATTATGCTTTAAAAGAAAGGAATCGCGTATGGCTTAGTGTAAGGTACGACATGAAGTCTCAGAGTTTTGTCCACATATCACTGGGCCGTCAAATTGCCGTATCTAATAATTTATCGGTCCATACGTCCTTCTGTGCTATTTTCAGCTGATATTATCTACTCATTTCATTTACTTCGATTATTCAGGAGCGAACGTTGGGTGTCATCTCGAATGCTTCTTACATTCAACACCAAAACGCGTTGAGTGTCACATTCCAGACTGAATTGGGAGTAATATTGCAAACTTTCTCATTGTTCACCAGACCACTTTTTTTGGGCCGCACGGTGTCATGAGGTGAACCCAATACACACCATTGGCCTACGTGGATAACTCTGATGAGCCTATTTCAGATTTTTTGTCTTGACACTCTCCAAAAAGAACTGTTTCTGCAGCTGAGCAGCATTGCTTTTTTTTTCATCGACGAGCTGTTAACAGGAGAAACCGGCCATCAATTGCTGTAATAACCTTGTCCTGATCAATATTTAAGATTCCCTACTTCTTGGAATCGATTTCACAACTTTGTAATTACACTCCTTGCTACACCAACTAAGTCTGCTATATTTCTTTATGTTTGTCCAGATTGAAGACTCCCGATTATTTACCAAGTTGTGACGGGCTCACGCGTCTTTTCTTTAATATGACCTCTGGGTTCTTTGGGGGCCAAGATTAATGGCAACTCTTTTCCAACCAAAAACCAAGAAGCAAAACGTGAAGCTGAAATGCGAATAAGATAGCCTTTAAATAACAGAAGTTTCAGTAAGTCGGAGGGCAATTTGGGGAATGTTATGTGCGAGAGTGATACAAGCGTGAATTGACAGCCAGTTGAAGTTACCTTGAAGATTAAGCCATTAAGTCAAGGTGCATACCATTGCACGCACGCCCAGACGTCTCTTCATAAGATTGAAGCTAAGATTGCATTAAGGTAGGATTGACTATTTGATATTAGGACTTGTAATATTATTAGATGTGAGGTTAGGTGGATTAGATATTGATAGTGGTCCAAGTTACGCGATTCGGTATAACTATTACTGTGTGTTTGTTCGTCGTAGATTCTCTCTTAACTATAATCATCTAAATAGTTATACGCTTAAGTAACATTCTTAATAAAGTCATATTAATAATTTAAAAATGTCTATTCCTTTTGTAAACCCTACACCTCTAGTCATGCGGATAATCAAAGAAACGGTCACCTTAGGGGGGGGGGGCGGTTTCACAAAGTCATGGATTCCAGTAAATGAGAATTGGTGAGGCATTTTCAAATCATCTTTTCTAAAAACAATTTGTGCTGGGGTAGCCGAGTGGTCACGGTCATGAATTTGTGGTCGGTTATGTCGAGTCATGAGTTCGAGTCCTGGAAAACCTACCATGCAGAGGAGTTGATGCCCGTTAAATCTGTCAAAAATTTAAATCTTCACATTGGCGGGGAGTGGAAGTTAGGAGAGTAAGGTACAAACACAGGTTTTGTCCGACTGAGGTTTAAAAATTTCGAGTTCTGTTCCCAATAATCCTCGTGTTGATTTGGAATACGACACTGATAAAAAAATCAAACTTTAAAACAAAACTTTGACGGTTGAGTTTTACAACTAAATTTATGAAAAAAAATTTCAGAAAGACAAGTTCCGCACTTATATCTACTTTTTGTTTTCTACGTCATAGATTATTTGTACATGAAATTTTCTTCTTCTGTTCTCTGCAACACTTTAGGCTGGGAATGTGTTATGTTTTGCATTTGTCATTAGTAGAAATATTTACTTTATTTCGTTAAGGCCATGAATTTCCCTAATTTTTGTGCAGCATAACAATAACAACACAATAATAATATAGTAATAGTTAAAATCTCTTGTAGTTTGATAATTTCTATTTAAATCAATGTTTGTTTGGAAGTTTCTTTCCTTAATTATTTGTGCTCTACATATACCATATATTATCAATTCGTCGGTGATCATCAGGTAAAATGGGAAACGTATTTAATTTTTAGGATAAGGGTGTCAAACTCAAAAGCTATAACTCGGGCCAAACAAAGTTTAACTTTTAGTAGGCCGAAAAAAAATCGATATTTATAGAAGCGTAGGTTTATTTCGAATAATACATTATAATGAATATATATAAAATAACAACAAAAATTTAATGTTTGCGCCCTGACACCTAACATAGCTTCTCTGCTACTATTTATCCTATTTCGTTAGATATTCTACTTGCAATAATTACTTTAAAAACTGACCCAAGGTGAGTTTTTCTTAACAAGGTAATACTATTTCTAACATAAGACTTATCTCCTTTAATAACTGAAAGCAGCTGTTCGCACCGTACTTACAAACATGAAAATAATTTTATATGCGAATTTTCGAGTGTTTTCAAACATGGCTGATTATTAGTAAAATTCTGGCACACTCACTTCAATGAATTTTGTCTTCAAATTTGAGGCGCACTGAATCTCTATCACCTACATTTGCATATGGCTGAGTCTATACTGAGAAAATTGAAGAAAACAAACAAACTTTGTCTTCCAAAGAATTAAAATCTTTAAATCTTGTTTCAAATTCAGTTCTAAGATTTGAAATTTTTTTTGCGTATTTTTTGAGATACGATGCAGTATCATCTAATCTTAAATTCTACATGTTACACGTCAGGAATAGCGATAAATCTTCACTTTTCTGTTGTTTTTCCCATATATTATATATTACTAGCTGCATGGCCCGGCGTTGCACGGGCTCTTTCTCTACTTTTATAAATTTTCCCTTTCTTTCACAAAATCAACACTTCTAATACTCTTTTCAAAAATGACTTCCACCCCCTCTCCTCCACTTAGCTCGGCGTTGCTCGGGCTTTTACCGAATGTATAACTTAAAATTCCCTGTTTCGAAATTTTTTCGCTTCTTTTCTTTGTCAGACAGGTTTATTTCCACGCGGCGTTGCACGAACATTTTTAAATGCATAGCATATTGTCATGGAAATTCCCCTTCCCCTCTCGGTAACAGTCGTTCCTGGTGTGTGTGTGATTTCTACATTAACGTCATTACAAAATTCGTGTGGTAGTTTATCACTATTAATTATTACTGCCCTTTTAAAATTTTGGTTACCGTTGAAGACCCGCTGTTGAATCTGTCGAGATTTTAAACGTCCTAGCGTTGGTGTGGTATGATAGTTAAGAGAGATGGGTGCCAGCTCAAGTCTCGTCCTCGTCATTTGACAATGGCTCAAAATTTTTATAATTATAAAATCTCTTAACTATATTAAATGTTGAATTAAAATTGTGAGCAGTTTTTGAAATGTTCGATACACGGGAAAAAGGTTTCATGCAATTATTTTTATAAATGAAGAAGTTATAAAAATTTTGAATTTAATAAGTAGTTATTAAATATTTAAAATTTGAGTATATATTTTAAAATTTCGTAAAAAAAAGTTTTTGGCACATTTAATTTTTTTTATTACTAACTCTAAAAGATCAAAGTATGAATTTTTTAAAAATCATTTTCATATAAACGCAGCAATATTGATTCATTTTAGAAAAAATTCATAAAATATGAAAGGTATATGAAAAAAACGAAAAACATAGTGTATCGTGACAAAATAAATTATCTCTCCAATTACAAAAATGCTGGCGAAATTATTAAATGCGCGAATAAAATTTGAGCCTTTTTAAAAAAATTATAAAAATTAAGCGTTGATGTTGTTTCGAACCCGGGTACAAACGATCTGCCATTCATGCCACGAAATTCTCGGAAAAAAAGGAGTGAAAAGACCTTTAAAATAAAAGGAAGGGATATTCAATTTCGCCGAATTTGGTGATTTTCAATATTTATAGGCACGTATTCTTTTCAAGTGTAACCTTTCATCAAACGTGACGGACACAGGGAAAAAGGAGTAATTAAGCGCCAAACAGGTTTTCGCCGCCAAACCCTTGGCTATTGTAAAATAGCGTTATTTGTTAAAGTTTATTTTTTTTTTTAGGGCTTCATTTTTAAGTTAATGCTTTCAAACTTCATATATCGATTGCAAACCATGGCAATTTTTAAACAAAAAATGTAACAAAAAATAATGCTTAAATATTTCTCGCAGAAAAGGAAAAAAAAAAAAAAACACAACTTTTTTTAAATACCGTAATTTTTAAGTAATTTTTTCAGTCTTTGCACAGATTACGGATAATATCATTCTACACACGGAAAAAAATGTTTCGTGAGATTATTTTTATAAATAAAGAAGTTAGTATTCAAATAAAATTTTGAGTATATTTTAAAAAATCGTGAAAAAAAAAGTTTTTGGCATTTTATTTTTTAAATGACTGATTCTATATATAAAAGAGAAAAACATGAACTTTTTTAGTGTTGAATATCATTTCATTAAAGTGAAAGAAAATACATACGGGGAATGACTTAGAAATCATTTTCATAAAAACGTATCGATTTTGACTCATTTTAGAAAAAAACGTAAAAAATAGAAAATATCATTATTTTGTAAAATAAATTATACTGTACCATGCCGAAGTAAATGATCTTTCCGATTCTGTAATTATTTTTTGTCTGAGTCTCATAAAAAAAATTGGATCGTGTTTTAAAAACGTCGGGGATAAAAAAAAACGTCGAAAAATTGGAACTTCTATAAACTCGTCCCAAAAATCCGCTCGGTGGTAAAAAAGGCCAACAGGAGTAAATTAATTATGCGTTTTAAGGTTTTTAATTATTTTTTCATTTAATTGCAATATCGAAATATAATTGGTCAAAACGGGGGGATTCCTCGGATCATTCCTAATCTTTTGGTACCTTCGTCCTAGTTTCTGCGTCTTGCGGTTCATGAGAAGATAGATACACGTAGATAGTCAGATAGATAGATACGTTTGCTTACCTATGAATTTTAATAGTGTAGGTTGTGTGCCGATATATTGGCCAGGCCACAAAAATGTACGTTGCGGGTCATATGCTACCCGCCGCCCGCGAGTCTGACACCCCTGCCTTAGGATAACACATGGGATAAATAATAACTTTTACCCTAAATTAAAATTGACTCCAATAATGAAATTTTTTAAACAGAGTCCATTTTTTCCCCCCAAATACAAGTAGAATTATCTTTTATATTTGGAAAGTGATATATTTACTTTTCAATGTGTATTTGAATTATTTTATTAAGGGGGTTCACCCGTGTGAAGGCTCTTTTTTAAGCAATTTTAGGAATTTTTTTTTAACAACCAGTAAAATGATAGAACTTTACGTTTTTCATCATTTATTTATATGTATTTAAAGAGTATGTATATAAATATTTAGCCAAAAATATCCAATAGAATTTGAGTTATAGCGCTCTGAACACACCCGCCTCAAAAAAATGAACGCTCACTTCCTTCACGATTTCGGTTGAGGGGCTTATCTGACATAAAAAAAATTAACGGCATTTCAATCTATTATCTTAAATGCACCGAATGAACTAAACTCAATTGAAAATATCAAAAATTGGATTTTTGGTACACTTCTGAAGAAAAAGTTTCTAATTTCATTGGGGTTTTTTGTTATGTTTTTGTTATTAAAAATAGAAATATTTTGAATTTTGGAATGATCGTAGTTGATTTGATGCATATATTTATGTTGAGTTTACCCTATAAATTTGAAGTCATTAGATCAAACCGTTCTTGAGATATGATGGAGGGAAGTTTGAAAAACATAATTTTGAGAAAAACGCGTTTAAAGTTTCAAGTCCGATTTAAACAATGAAAATCTTAACTTAGCGCACCGAACAGCTGCTCTTCTAACAGCTGCTTCTTTATAACGACTTAGAATTTTAAAACACTTTACCACCGTATTCTAGACAGGTTAAGGAAGCAATTTATGAAAAAAAAAAAAAAAATTTTTTTTTTTGATTTTTTGAACCCATTACATGGGTGAACCTCCTTAAGCTTTTTGTTATTCATCAAGATTTTTAACCAATTGCATTTGAATTGAAAGTAAATGTATTATTAATTCCCAATAATTAGTTTCGCACTTAGTCTACAGCAATGGCCTGCAAACTTTTTTTCGACTCACGGAACCCTTAGAACTATAAGGTGTTTTTGGGGAGCCCTAATCCACACACTTAAAGAATATATCTTAAAATGTTTTTTAAAAGTAGATGAACTAGTTATAGGTACTTTAAGAAAAGTGAATTTGAAAAAGTATTGTCTTCGTTATTTGAAATTTTTCATGTAATTTTAACATAATTTAGTCATTAAATATATATAATAATAATAATTTGTGTTTTATCATTCATTATATACTTAGTAACTGGGATATATGGGCTTACATTTTTTTACATAAACTGTCGTAGTCTAGGTGTATTGAAATTATCTGCAGTCACATTTCATTTGTTTTTGTAGCGGCCAAGATTAAGAAATAGTTTTCACTAAAACGTTTATAGCTGTGTGAAAAATTCTGCGTATTTTGTAGGAATTTGCAACCAAGATTTTTAAACTTCTGGCTCAAATTTCAATTTTAATGTCGATTCTGTTGATAAGTTGTTCTTTCTCATTCATTATAGGTGTTTTTTTCCCACAAATAAAAAAGGTGCATTTTCCATGAGAAAACTATTTAGTTTTGTATAACATTATACTAATGAGAATAAAAAATTGTTTACTTTCTCAAATTCCTCAAAATAATAGAATGTTCACAATCTAGTAGGTACTATGCATTAAATTTTTTTTAATATATTTTTTTTGTATTATTATAAAAGTTAAAAAATCATTACAAAATATTAAAAAAAAAAGTAATACATAAATAAAATTTTCAGTTTTAATGACTGAGATAAATTTTAGATATTTGTGGTTATAAAAACTTCACAGAGAACGTGAATTCGTTTTGCATACACAATTATAATTTTCGTTTTGATGTTTCATTGCGACTTGTGGAACTCCAAACTCCTAGGTCATGCTTCGTGGAGCCACAAGGCTCCGTGGAACACAGTTTGAAGACCATTGGTCTACAGGATGATATATTTGCAATGGATTCCATAAGTCTGAGCCATAATTACATTGGGATATGATGCCTGAGATAGTATCTCATTTACTGGAATTCCACACATCACCATATTTGCACGTGGGTAGAAAACAACTCTATGGGCTTCAATAGAATCGTAATTAAAACTCCTCGCATCATAGATATCAATCCAGAAGCAATCAATTCATCTTAAAAAATGGTCATTATTTGTGTATTTAAAAAATGTCCAAAATTTACCTTAGATTCGTTGCATTTAAAAATTATTAATAATTATGTTTAAATATTGAAATAAGTTCTATTTCGTAATTGGAAATTTTTTCAAAGTGTTCAAAAATAATAAATAATGAAGGTACTTTTTTTGATGATCGCATAAATTATTGATTTTTATTTTAAGTTTATTATTTTTTTGATGAAGTAAATTTATTATTCTTTATTTTTCAGATTGGCCCCTCAAAATATTTTGTCAAATCATTTGAAATTCTTAATAGTATATGTAATTAAAAAAGGTATAATTTGTTAGAAGAATCTAAATTAAGGTATCCGATTACGTTCGGAACAGTGATTTAAGAAAAAGCTTATAAATGAATAATTTTCATGATATTTAGAGTCATTTGGATTATAATATATGTATACAATTGTTTTAAGAATATTATTAGAATAAAAAAATTATTTAAATGCAATAGTATGACAAAAAATGAACTTAGAATTACCTACTTTCAAAATGTTCTCCTTTGATGAAAAATGCTTCTATAATAATAATATTTTGCTTATATAAAGCAAAGATTTCTTCAGAGGGCATGAACTAGGGTTTTTGAAAAATTTACATTATTTTCAGAGTTACTTCCAATTCAAATAATCATCGGTGCTTTTTTTTTAAATTTCTCCACTCTGTTGAATAAAAATATGGATAAATCCACTTCAAGTTATATATTTCAAAAATCGTAGTTCAGACTATGTACAGAGATCTGAGCTATACAATTCAAAATATTATTATTTTCCATAAAAAGAGAATGTTTTGAAAATAGGTAATTCTGTGTTCAATTTTTGCCAAAATATTGCATTTAAATAATATTTTACTGTAATAATATTCTTAGAACAATTTTATACATGTATTATAATCTAAGTGACACTAAATATCATAAAAATAACCATTTATACGCTTTTGTAAAACAACAGTTCCGAACGTGGATACTTTAAGGACGAGAGGTTGGTGAAATTTTCTTTAATTAAAACAAATTTTATTTACTAGTTGAGTATAATATAGCTGGTTAAATTGAAGCTTTTTCATATTAAATCTATCACTTATTTTTCCTGAGCATACTCTACTTCATATATTTAACACTAGATGGCACTCATACATTTAGCAGTTTCTCTTGGAGCGCACTGACAAATTATTTCACTGTAGTGAAAGAAAAAGAAATATTTTTTTATTCTTATTTAACACACAAAAATAGTAATAATTCCATTTTTTTATCAAATAAAAAATTGTGGTGAGTTGTAAGAAACATTCGGTATTCTTGCATTAAAGTCAACATATACTTTTTTTTTTTGCTTAGAAATACAAAGGATAACATTAATTTGGAAGTTCTTTCAGAACTAGTTGTTTAATACTGTAAAATTATTGAAACATGAATGCCTATATTCTAGATATTTTATTAATATTACCTGAAAATTGAAAGTATGTATTCTTTTTCATATTAATTTTTGGATTAAAATGTTTACTGAAAATCGTTTAGGATGTCTTTATAGGACAGAAAAAGAAACATTTAATTTAGAGTTAAAAATAATTTCTTTTTCCTTTAAATGTACTTCCCTCCCTTAATTTTTCAAAAAAGACATTTAATAAAAATTATTACCGAGCAAAATAATTTCTGCATTAACATAATTTAATATATAATTATGAATTTTTTTCCAATAAATGATTTTTTTCTCTGTAATAAATAATTAATTTTAACATTTGCCAAATGTTCATTTACGTACTAAAACACTGATTTATTGTAAATAAGACGAAAATTTTAATGATTTAGTGTTTTTTTCCCGTCAAACTTACTTTCAAATAAAGATAAATTCGAAGAATAGAATAATCTCCGCTGTAATATAAAGATGTCGATTTATCGATATTTTTTTCAAATTATATAGCCAACAAACAATTAAACTTTCAATATCGTTAAAGTTTTCGCAAATTTATATAGTCATAGTAAAATAAAATGAAGTTGGTTAAAATATGTTAAACTGTTCACTATCAAGATAAAGAAAAATAATGAGAAGTAAGAAAAAAGAATCGAGATTTTTTGAGAGAGATTCTTACTAACAATAAAGAAAATTCATTCTTTACTTAAAAACTTTTCGAAGGTTAACCTAGTATTTTATTTCCCGGTTTTTTCTTTATCTTGTAAGTTTCAAAAAAAAAAAAAAAAAAAAGATTTAAAGTGACTGACATAAATAACAGGAAAATTTTATTCTAGAAAATTTTTCAAATTATTATGCGAGAGAATTCTTTAACTTATTAAACGCTCTGTTTGAAAGGATGATTAAAATTGATATGAATTTGAGAGTTATGTATTTTATAACACGAGAAAATTTTGGATAACTGTGTAAAGAGAAAGAAAAATGTATTTAAATGTACGGTATGAACTACTGTCTAAATTTTCATCAAAAATACTTGGTTTAAAAAGTTTCGAAAAGTAATTACTTTTGAATTCCAACTTTTATTTAGTTGCTACATTTTAGATAAAATATAATACAGTACCTTTTTTTCAGTAAATTAAGTTCTCTGAAACTTCAAATATACTTTCCTCCATGCCAGTACACTTTTCAATAACTTGATTTTTGCGAATTTTCAATACATGTATAGGAAAAGGAAATTTAAAATAGAGATTTTTATATAGACTACCTAAGAATATGAGAGAAAAAGAAACATTGTAGCATGAGAAATGAGCAGAGTGAAAAAAAAAAGATAAAAATGCTTCAATCAATTTTTAGAATAAAGTATTGCTTTGTAGTAAAAGCTCCGATGGCTTTCATAGTAAAATCTATCTATCTATGCATCTATCAATTTACTAGAGTTTGTTTCCTATGGTTTGATTTCATAGGACAAAGGCAAACATACGCAAAATTTAAAAAGAAATATTTAATTTCACGTCATTTGTATGATTTTTAAGATGTGTTTTCTATAATTTATAAATATGTAATGAAGTATTATCAGCAATTTGTAGGATCTGAAAAATATATATGCCTTATATAATTTATAGGGCAGCAAAAACATATCATAGCAATTCACGTATAAGTTGATTTTACATGGTTTACTGCTTACTTGTTTAATTTCTCAACCGTACAGATGGTAATTATGAAATATTTAGAAAGGTAATGTAATATACGAGAATTTTCTGTAACTATTCAGTCTTTTTAAATTTGAAAACGTTAAATTCACTAATACTAGATATGTATAAAATATAATTGGATAATCTTTTTACTAACGTGTTATAAAATTTTCATATCGGATTTGGACTAAATTGGACTTTGTAGAATAATTTTAAACGAAGAGGTTTTATTTATTTATTTTATTATTTTTTTATGATTTCTCGAGTGTTTACTAAGGTCTATTAACCGAAGAATTTGTTGCATCAGAAATACATGGGTTGAACATTTTCAGTTTGAGAGCTTGTAACGGTTCTATCCGCGTCCTTCCGATTAACAAATCCTCTTGGAAAATCTTTGGTCTTTTAAAACTATTTTATTTGCAATGAGCTATTTTATTGCTCAGAAGAAGAGAACATGATTATTTAACTTAGGTCTGCTATATATAGTCTAGGCTTTCAAGCTAAAAGGAGAGAATGTGAAAGGGATAGAATAGATTACTAGCGGATAAGATATTAATCAAATTGATAGTGTTACGCGCAGATGTTTGATAATTGTAATTATTAAAGTGACGATTGGTCACTAGAAATTAGATAGAGATTAGATAGCTAGGAAAGTAGATTCGAACTAAGTCAGTGTAAAAGTAAAAAGTAAGTGTACTGTTATTCTAAGTCTTCTCATACTTCACACGTACCTCGTTATTTATATACGTATTGCGCATCTCTTATTTTAGATTGCTTGAACTTGTGGTGTTGATTGTGTGATAAATAAATTGAGGAATTTTGGATATATGGCTATAGTCTTCCTTCTCTCCTCCCACATATCTAGACGTGGATGAGAGAACCTCACAAACTTAAAAGCAGAAATAAATTCCTTATGGTCTTAGGCTAGCGTAGAATTCTCGAAAAATTGATTTTTTTAAATCTTAAATGGTCCTATAGGACTTCAAAAAGATTATCCCAAGAGATTAAGTCCCAAGAGATTATGGCTGGAAAAAATCTCTAAGTACTCGGTTTTCGAATTTTAGTACAAGGCCGTCTGGTCCGCCACTAGTTTCTTTTCTGAGCACTAGAGGGAAGGTATGTTAGGGGACTAGAGCAGGTATACGGCAGATTTGAAAAGATTTATTTCCTGAATAGTCTAGATGAGTTTAGACTTGTCGAAAGTCTGTTTCAGTCAATTAGGCATAGCAAAGCATTTGAGAAGGATGCTAGTCAACAAGCACTCATTTTTCTCGATACTTCTGTGAACTTTCCTTTCTTTTCCCCGGTATTAATTTGTTTTTACATTGAGTGACAAAGTGGTGTACAGTGAGAAGAAAGGAAGAAAAACGTCATTTTGTAACCTCAAGAGACCAAAAATATCTCGAAGAAGACCATTGAATAGTCATGAGTTAGAACCACCAGATGACTTGAAAGTCCGGTAAAAAAAACTGAAGCAATCAGAAGATCCGTATGATATCGAAGTGAATCCAGCTTTTGGTTATCACTAAAGGTATTCCAAAAAATTACTCATGATTTTCGACTACTCAAAACTTCAAAC
>BMAV01023713.1:134578-161502 GCA_019973955.1 Trichonephila inaurata madagascariensis
GCAGTAAATTATAATGCGGAAGATAAAGGGTTAAAGGAAGGTGGTTTCCTTGATGCGTCATTTTGCCTGTATAACTTTAATCCAATTCTAGATTCAAATGGAATTTTATGCTTAGGAGTGGGTTGCAAAATTCCGATGTTGAAATGCAATCAAAAGTATCCACGAGTAATTCCAGGAAAACCGTTTTACTAGCCCTACGAAGATTTTTTGCCCTTAGGGACATATTTATCGTCGTATTTCCTCCTCAGGTTGGTGGAGATGGAGATCTCAATGATCGCTGAGGTTCCCGAGAAGATCCGAACGCAGCAGTGATTGAGACGCCATTGAGTCGGACACGAAATGATGACCAATCTATATTTATAATATTTCACTTTTATTAATTTAACGTTAAACCTGATATGTTGACAAGACAAACTGAAGAATAAGAAATAATGGGTACTAATCTTTTAAATGATATGCAACTTCGCGCGTGGTACTTCTACTAATCCTGTTGGGCAAAATATTTTTAACTGTGATTTTAGTTTAAAAACCGCTTTCCGTTGAAATAACTTGATTTTATGCAAATACAAATGCTATTTAAACCCTGACATTCGGATGTGTGAGGTTAATCGTTAAATCTCTGAATAATAGAAAGTGAATTGCGACTAGGAAGTCGTGCGTCCTGAAATTTATATTCATCTTAAAATCCACCTGGATTTGTGGAGTGAGTGCAGATTAACGTCACACTGTTCAGCTACACGAGGGCTTTTGTCGATGGACCTCGTAATTTTGAACCATGGTCAAGTGACGAGGATGACACCTGAGCTGGTGTCGTCCCCTCTCCTAACTACCACTCCACACCAACGGGAGGACGTTTGAGCTCTCGATAAATTTAACATGCATCGCTCCCCTACACGGCGGGTCTTCAGCGGCACTCAGCTCGAACTCATGACATGCCGGCCACGAGTCTATTCCCTTGACCACTAGGCTACCACGGCCACCTGGATTTGTGGAAGGAAAAAGCAGTGGAGCTGTACCGAGTTATTGTGGTTCGAGAACGACGGTGTAAAGAACTTTGAATAATCTCACAGGTTAGACTAGGAATTAGGATTTATGTTTGCTCCCAGGGTTAAACAATAAAGTTGTAAATCATTCATAAAGTGTGTCGATATAAAATAAAATTACCTATTTTTCAGATCAAGTCTGTTTCTTCTCCCAACCCTCCTACACCTGCGACCTCCTGGTCGCGGCAATAACTTCTAATATAGACTGTGATAGCGAATGACCAAGCAACTATGAAGTGGATCTGTCATCGCTGGATGCGGGCCGATCGGACCTACCTCATTGCACCCTTGTCTGTGATGACAAGTGGATTGTGAGCATGGCCACGTGTGATCGCGAAGCCACATCAAGAACCATAGCATAACAGATTCAGTCTGTTATGCATCATTCAGTGTCCACTGTTACCATTCGATGCTGTTTGCAGAAGATTGGAATGTCCGCAAGGCGTCCATTGCTTTGTTTATTCTTGAATGGAAGCCACAGGCTTTTGCGACGCCGGTAGTGCGATGAACGGTGGACATGGACAATTAAATGGATAATTAATGAGGAATCCCACTTCTGCCTGCAATATCACAATGGTTGAATTTGAGTTTGGAGACACCGTGTGTGATGAGAGGTTGCTGAACTGTTGCGTTATGCATCGTAATACTGGTCCTGCACCCGGTATCATGGCTTGGGATGGCATTGGATTTCACTGCCACACCCCTCTAGTACGCATTGCCACTACACTGAACAGCCAGAGCTACATCTCTGGAGTGTTGGGGCTCGTGGTCCTCCCATACATTCAGCGATTGCCATGAGCCATATTCCAATACGATAATGCGTGACCACACGTGGCCTGCAAAGTTCAAGAGTTCTTATTTACCTATCAGATCGAATTGCTTCCTTGGCCTGCTTGTTCTCCCGATCTACCACCTATCGAAAACGTGTGGTCCATGTTTGCACAGCGATTGGCCCGGTATACACCACCAGCTGCTACACCTGATCAACTTTGGGAAGCAGCATGGACTGCTGTACCCCAAGGATACATCCAAAGCCTCTTTGATTCTACGCTGAGGCGTGTGGCAGTGGTTATGGTCAACAATGGTGGCTACACTAACTACCGATTTTGTCATCATCGACACGTCACAAGATTCTGGAATTTTAAGGTATCCGACTACGTTCGAAACCATGATTTTAAAAAGGCGCATAAATGAATAATTTTCATAATATTTAGTGTCACTTAGATTAGAATACATGTAGAAAATTATTTTAAGGACATTTTGACAAAAAAAAATAATTTAAATACAATATTTCGGCTAAAAACTAACTTAGAACAACCTTTTTTGAAAATGTTCTCCTTTTGTGAAACATGCTTCTATTATAATAATATTTTGCCTGTCTATAGATCAGACATCTGTACAGAGGCTCAACTACCATTTTTGAAAAATTCACATTATTTTTAGAGTTACAACCATTAGAAACAATAATCAACGTTTTTTTCTTAAAATTTCTCTCCTAAGTTGTCGTAAAACACGAATAAACCCACTTCTAAGTTATATATTTCAAAAATTCTAGTCGAGCCTCTGTACAGAGGTCTGAGCTATAGACAGGCAAAATATTATTACAATAGAAGCATTTTTCACAAAAGGAGAACATTTTGAAAAAAGTTTATTCTAAGTTAATTTTTAGCCGAAATATATTGTACTTAAATAATTTTTCACTGTAATACTATTCTTAAAAAACAGTTTTATGTGCCTTTTCTAGTCTAAGTGACACTAAATATCATAAATATTATCCATTTATACAATTTTGCAAAATCACGGTTCCGAACATAGTCGGAAACCTTAATCGTTTGATCTTTGTATGGCATGTTATTTGCCAAGTAAATTTTACTGTGATATCTCTGGTCCTTCTAGGTGTTGCATTTTGTGTGGCCAGCAGTGTAAAATATTTCGAGAAGATTTCTTAATTATCAATTGTATGACTTGACTAGTAGAAACTGGTGCAAAGCAATATAGGGCTTTATTCTTACCATATTACTTTTTATTGCTTTTTTTTAAACAGAGACATTATTATGAATAGCTACTACTTCAGAAAACATATCATAGCTATCATTAGAAAGAAAATTACATCTGAACATAAAGGTTTATGTTTGAGTGTAATAAGTTTTTAAGCCTTAGTACCATTATATTTGAATCATCCATTTTTTAATTTTTTATATCAAAACTATAGATGGGAAAGAAGCAAACTTGTTTTTTCAGTTCCACAGAAAGAGGGGAAAAAGACGGAAAAATAAGAGAATAGAGCAAAAGAATACATGATTATTTCTAAAAAATATTTCGAAAACAACAAGACGACAACAATAACAATAACAATAAAAAAATACAATAGGAAATTCTAGTAGGGAACCTTCAAACAAATGGTCTTGGTGAATAAATGAATAACACACAGTCGTTTCAGAACACGCAATCTGCTCATCCTAGATGGGTATAACAGGAAAAAAATTCATTTGAAAAGATATATCATTTTATGATAAATTGAAATAAAATTACATTGTATTTGTTGTGAAACTAACGCAACGGCTTAAATATGTAACATAAGAACAGTAGTCTTTGAAATTGACAATTTGTATTCTACCATAATGATAAGCAATGTATCAATAGAAGTAAAAGAAAATTTTGTGAGTGGAATGAAACTACACTTAAACAGACGTGGCATTTATTAATATATGTAAACGTGAAAGAAAGTTGTATATTTGTAAAAAATGCACAAAAACTTTTTAAGGTATCCGACTACGTTCGGAACCGTGATTTTACAAAGGCGTATAAATGGATAATTTTCATGATATTTAGTGTCACTTAGATTAGAATACATGTATACAATTGTTTTAAGGACATTTTGACAAAAAAATTTATTTAAATACCATAATTTGGCAAAAAATTAACTTAGAATAATTTTTTTTCAAAATATTCTCCTTTTGTGAAAAATGCTTCTATTATAATAATATTTTGCCTGTATATAACTCAGACCTCTCTACAGAGGATCAACTAGAATTTTTGAAATATATAACTTAGAAGCGGGTTTATCCCTATTTTACAACAACAGAGGGGAACAATTTTAAGAAAAAAACACCGATAATTATTTCAATTGGTTGTAACTCTGAAAATAATGTGAATTTCTCAAAAATCATAGTTGAGCCTCTGTAAAGAGGTCTGAGCTATATATAGGCAAAATATTATTATAATAGAAGCATTTTTCACAGAAGGAGAAGATTTTGAAAAAAGATTATTCTAAGTTAATTTTTACCACAATATTGTATTTAAATTATTTTTTTTGTCAAAATGTCCTTAAAATAATTTTATACATGTAGTCTAATCTAAGTGACATGACACTAAATATTATGAAAATTATCCATTTAAGCGCTTTTTTAATACCACGGTTCCGAACGTAGTCGGATACCTTAAATGTCATAAAAGTAATGTGAGTTGCTCTATGTGGAATATTTATTTCACGATTATAATCTTAAATTGAGGATTATAGGTTGATATATATTTATTTAGATCACTTCTAAAGCCTATATTTTAGACAGTTTACTGTAGATCTATGAGAATAGGCTTCAGATATTATTATTGCGTCAACCCCGAATAACTTAGAACACTGTGAAGTGTGGAATAATATTGCTTTTAGTTATCAGCCCTTTATATAATGAGGCCTGCTTATTTAAAGATAGTCTGTTAAGTTTGACAATTCAGTCCATGCAAGGTGGTTCTTTACTACAGGAAATGAACTTAACTAATGAGGTATCCGTTTATACGTTCCTCACATATAGACTATTACTAGAAGAATCTGATTGAGACTTTCGTAGATGTAGCATTTATATTGATAAAATACAATTGGTTTAATTCTCATAAGGGAGACAATCTTTGGCTTTCTGGAGAACAAATTATTATTCAGAGAGAGCCAGAAGAATTCCACCTGGGATAACAAAAAATAAGTTATGCAAATTTGTAAGAAAATTAACTTTGGAAATCTTAGTGTTTGATTTAAATATTTTACTTTAAGGAGTTCGACTAAGTTGAAAAGGTGTTTTTTAAGTTTTTGGCGTTAGGATAATTATAGAAAAAAATATAAATATTGAGGAGAGAAGAATAAAAAATATAGAACTGGAAACCTTAAAGTTGTGTGTGTGTGCGTTTTTCTAATATTTACCTTATCTAACTTATGAAAATATTTTTTAAAAAATGTTTTTTGAAGAATTAAATTGTCACGATAATTTGGGCACGAAAAATGTGATATCTTCGAAACAATTCAATAAAGTTCAATTAACTTTGTAACACGTATAAAGTAAGTTCTTTTGAGTGTAACAAACCGCAGGTTTTAAGATAATTACATTTAATCATATTTTACATTCATTTTTAGCTTATAATATAAAATAATTTTGACGAAAAATCATTAACGTCAAACTTGAACGCTTATAAAATATGTATATCTTAAAATAATTTTTATTCTGTGGTTTGTAACACTTCAGACGTATCAAGAAGTATGTGTCAATGAAATTAAAGTTTCATTATGTCCAACGTATTTATATTTATGCTATTTTTCTTAACAAAGAAATTTTTGCTAGAATTTTATAAAAATAATATTTTTTCAAATCAAGGAGTGTGATACATGTTATTTATTTAACAGAATTATAATTCTTTAAACCTATTTATATTCTTTAAAACAATAAAATTCTTCTGAAAATCAATTTTTCTAAAGTTGATCTCCGAACCTAGTGGATACCTTAACAACAACAAGTAATAGTAAACAATAAGATATTTTAATTTAAATTAAAGTAATCCAAATAATTTAACATGAATTGTCAAGAAAACGTGTACCCAGAAAAAAGAGGGGATCCAAGATCCAAAAAGATATACCAAGATATGTCAAAATCTTCCACGTGCCGTCGTTGTATACATAAGATCAAATTGTTAACCCAAGTAGGAATACGTGATATCATCGTGAGTGATAGGCGAGCCAATATCCACACCGAATTGTCCACACCGAAACCATCGTTATATTTTCTGGAGGTCTCCTGACTTTTCCAGCTAGTTTGGGAGAGGGATGTCCAATAAATAACTAGAGACCGGGTGTTTTTTTCTATGCCACGTTTCCTCTGATGGATCCAAATAAAACACTGCATAGCACTTTTAATTAATTCAGTTGTTGCCAATATTCTGAGGTAAGAGAAAAATTTTATTTCTATTTTAACAGTGTTTTAAAGAGTTAGAATAAGTTTTTTTATAGTTTTTTGAATGATTTATATTATTTAAAATTAAGGAATATTACACACTTGAAAAGTAAAATATATTCTTGAACTCTTAGGTTTGTTTTAGGAAAAAGGCTAAATTAAACAAGTAATATAAAAAAAAAAAAAAAAAAATATAAAAGTAAACCAAAATTTTGGAAAAAAAAAAAAATTTTTTATTTTAGTTACTTTTTATTAAATAATTACAATTAATATAAATATGTATATACATACAGCAGAATCATAATATTAAGTGGTGAAACACCTTTAAAATTAACATTAAAAACTTTTTAACCACACTAAATCTGTAATTATATTTTTGAATAAAAGTTGAAAATAACAGGTAAGAATTTATCTTAAAAGCAGTGTAAAAAGAATGCTGATGTCTAACTAACATATGCTTATTCAGGTTAAGTTAAATCTTCATCACAAATTTAACAAAAGCTGTTTTATCCAATAGTGCTGCCATCTAGAGGAATAATATCGACTAAAATATTTCTCTTAAACTACAATTAATTAATTAAATGTAATTAATGAATTAATATTAAAAAAAAAACCTGTAATAACATCAAGTTTCATCCACTTAAATGTGACTGAAAAAATGTATTTGAACTTCAGTGGATGAATAAAAAGTATTTTATTAAAATTAAAAATTTGAGCAAGATATGTACAGTTGGACCTCTATTTAACGAAGTCGCTAAATCCCCCCAAAAGTTCGTTATATGGAGGTTCATCTTTCAATATACTTTACACACACAAACCACATAAAACAAATTTGTAATTCATAAACACTATAAGTTAAAAAAGGGATCATTCATACCTTTTTGTAAATTAATATCTATTTATTTTGTATATTTTACCCATCAAAAAAAAAATAAATAAAACCTTTTAAAGAGAGCAAGAAAAAAGAATGTTGAGGAATATACTGTATTTTTTCAAGATTAAAAAAAATTTATATTAAAATTATATACATCACAAATTTTAAGGACATGAATTATGAGTTGATGAATTTAAAGTATACATGTTATTTTAAACATACATTATTATTTTATAACTAGAAATTCTAAACATTCATTACAACAGATGTGTTAAGCTCAAAGACTAATTTGGACCAAAGGAAAAGAAATAGGCTTAACTTAAGGCGGACCGCAAAAAAAAATCAATATTCATAGAAACGTACGTTTATTTCGTAGAATACATTATAACAAACATATATAAAAGAACAAGCAAAAAATTTAATGTTTACGTCCTGACACACTTGACATAATTTCTCTGCTATTATCTTTCCAATTTCGGGAGAATTTTCTTAAAGTTTTATTATATATTATTGTGTGCTAATATATTGGCCGGGCCATAAAAATGTTCGTCATAGGCCATGAGTTTGACACCCCTGCATTACAACTTGCGTCCTTAAATTTAATTAGTCATAAAATCTGTTAATTTTTTCTGTTAATCAAAAATACCTTCAGGCGTATTTTTCCGTGTCTTTTCTTAAATTTTTCTAGCCATCTAATGCTACCTAGAACCTGGTCGTATCATAATGCCTTCGCAAATTGAAGAGCTTTCTCTATAACGCAGTGCTTCTCAAACTTTCAATATTGGCGACCCACTTCTCAATCAAAATTTTCATTGCGCCCCCCATACAATAACAATGTATTGAATTCAATAATACTATACTTTGAAACTAAAGCTACAATACGACTTTTTAAGTGCCACCGACGAATATAAACGTCTCGCTCAGCCAAAGCGTTAATTGCCCCAGACGTATACATACGTCTTCCCGAAATACAATCTTTTCTGTCCACTGCTATCTATAAAATTATCCAGAAGGCTTTGGAATGCAAGAAAAGGGCATTGACAGTGTCTGCTAAGGATTTACTTATTTCAGAGGATTTGCTTATTTGTTCCTTTTCTACTACTCCCCACCCCCAATGCATAACATAAGCTAGTCTACCTGTAAAACGGTGGCATTGGAGAGTGAATCATGCAATTTTTAATCGGTATTTAAGGAATTAATTATAAACCGTGCAAATTATCAAGAAAAGTGTTAATTTTTGCATATAATTTTATATATGAAAAGTCGATGAGGTCACTGGTAATTATTAAACGTTAACTTAGTATTGTTTAGTTATAATTGTAAAATACACTGCGCAGTGTTGATATATTTATAAATGTATTATATCAGTGTAAATGTGTATTTTATTTTTTATGTCAAAATGTATTTTATTTGTTTACTTTCAGTAAGTTAATAATTTCATTAAATCTCTCTCTTTTGTTTTCGACTTTTCAATATGTTCGCGCCTCCCTTGTAGGGTTATCACGCCCCCCTAGGGGGCGCGCGCCACAGTTTGAGAAACATTGCTATAACGAAAACTCCAAAGATCGGAACATTTTTATTTCACAATGTGCGTATCCACTTCAAAACTGCCTCGTCGACATCTTCATAGTTATATGTTTTTAAACGTTTTGAACAAGAATTCGATGAATCACAATTTTGTATCTTATTACGATTTTTTATAATAGTTGATAAGCTGTGTTTGGAATAATACCAAATTTTAAAGCAATATCCTTTTTCTTGACGCCTTTATCCACTTCCTGAAGAATTAAATATTTTTGCTTGATGCTCAAGCACTTGCGTTTGGATATTTTCGAGCTACAAGAAACGAAGTTACTAGTATGACTGATCTACACTACAAATGAACGGAGACGACTTCAAGGACAGGAGACAACTCCACTGAGAGTGAAAGGGAATATCGAAGATGTCTCTGGTGAACTGGACAATGGGGGTTAAATGTTGCACTTCTTGGATGGAACACCCAGAATTCTATGGATTTCGGTGAGTTAAGCACCTAATAAATCCAGTTCAAGATTTGTGACCAACATAAAATGTGTTAAAAGAGAGAATAAAACTTAAAATTCCCAGAAATATTTCAAAAATAGGCAGAAAAAAATTGAATCATAAAAAAGAAAGTTCGTTACATAGAAAATGCCCTTCGCTATTGGGAGGTTATTTTATGAAGAATAACATGAAATGTTCTTGGTTACAGGAAAAAGTTCGCTATATAGAAAATTTACAATATAGAGGTTCGTAATGTGGAGGTTTGACTGTATATATAAATATATACAGGAAGAGTGTGAACTAATAGTAGGAATTGAAAAAATAAATTTTGGCAATGTCTGTGAAATGAAATACACCAGAGGGGAAATATTTTACATAATGTTTATTAATAGTAATGCTCCGTCTTTTATCTAAAATATTTAGATTGTTTGGTTCAATGTTTGTTAACATTGTACTTAGAAACGACATGAGGGATATTGGTGACTGACTTTATAATGTTTAACTACGGTTACGTGACGAGGATGACATCAGAGCTGGCAATACACTTTCCGAATTTTTCCACTGCACTAATATGATGACTTTGAGTCTTAAGAAATGCAATATCCATCAGTCTCTCTACACGACGAGGTGTTTAGTGGCATCAGGACTCAAACCTATGACTCGACAGAAGCAACTCCAACCATGAGTCTAAAATGTTTAGAAATTAAAAATTTTCAATTTATAGTAAAACTTGTTACAAATGCCAATGAGAAGTAGAATGTTTGAAGATTTGAATTTGCCTCTGAAGATGTACTTTCATATTAGTGTGTAAATGATATCAGAATTTTTTTTTTTAATAAATTTGAATGAAAAAAAATTGAAAAAACACACACATACAACAAAACAATATGGATATTTATGACTTATATTTCTTGCCATCATTACATTTGCGAAATAGAAAAGAAAAAAAATTAGTAACTTTACAGTAAAAAATGTGCTTAAATAAAAAATGAGAACATTTATTAAAAAAAAAATTAATTTATATAATTCCTGTGGTTATATCATTTTTCCATCGTATGCTATAATTGTTTTGGAGAGATATAATTTGAAAATTTATAAAAATTAAACCCAATATTCTTCCTATATATGCAAAAGTAACATATATATTACATGATTAATTATTTAAATTAAAAATAATGTTTGTTTATTTTAATGGGCTGTGAATATTGGCAACTAAGCCTTTGCTAACATGTCAAATCCCCAAATGTTAGAGCCATTTTATGGTGGCATCATCTAGTAGCGGCTTTCGCTACCGAATTTTGAATTATTCAATTCCTACTATTAGCTCACACTCTATACATTTATCTTGGTGGAATTTTCAATCGTTAATAAAATATATTTTAAAGCAGACAATTGAGCTGAAATTTTATATAAATGATTATTTTGGATGGTAATACAGTAATTTAACTATAATTAATAAAAATTAATTGATTAAAACTAATTATTCAAAAAATTACAAATACAGGCACGTTGGCATCATTTTTGGCAGCTTGTGTCAAAACTTGAAAAGGTTTTTTTCTCACATTTTAAAGCGCTCAGCAGAGCTGAAATTTTCTATATACTATTGTTTTGAGTAAAAATACGATAATCTAATTATAATTACTTAAAATTAATTGACTGAAACTAGTTATTTAAGGAATTACAGATACAGCCACGTTGGTTTCATTTTTAGCGACTTGGGTCAAAACTTAAAAAGATTTTTTTCTCACATTTTAAAGCATTCAGTTGAACTGAAATTTTATAAAACAATTGTTTTGGATGACAATACGATACTTTAATGATAATTAATAAAAATTAATTACCACTTAAAGTTGAGATTCTGTCCTATGTACATACATATTTATGTTAATTGTTACTATTTAATAAAAAGTAGCTAAAAAATAAAATTTTTCTTTGTTGATCTAAGTAGGAATTGACTTATTTTTTTTTTTAATATTACTTGTTTTAATTCAAGCTCTCATTGGATGCTAAATATTACCAAGATTATTTTTGCAGAGTACCAGAGGGAAAGTGATATTGAAAGGGTCTTTTGCATTCCACATAATCATATGACATGCCGGCGTATAATTTTCTCATCCAGAAAAACTACCGACTCCGGCCGGGATCGTACCGGTAACCTTAGGCTTACTAAGCGAGCACATTACCTCTAAGCCACCGAGCCGTCTGTTAGCTTATTCTGGTAACCCAAATCTTTCAAACAAATAAATGGTTTTCGTTTATTTAAAAAGTTTATTAATTTATCTAATTGTAATATATTTTTTCAAAAAATATCTATATTATCTTGAATTAATAATATATATTTCTGTTTTTCGAGGCTCATAAATTTACTTTGAATGAACCTTAAGAATTATACAAACTTGATATATTATTAAACTCTTTAAGTGTTTTATAATCTGGTGAAGATCATATGAATAACCTTTTCACAATTTTCTTCCCTTGAAAAGGAATTAATAATGTAAATTGTGACTTTCATATCATAATAGTTTTGCAGTGAACTATATGAGTATTCATTTATGATAATAATACTCTTCATTTCTCATTTTTGGCGTGTTTTCATGCCAAAAACAAATCCTTCTCGTCTCAATTTCCATGCAATAAAGACGTCTTTATGCATTTCAGTTGTTGGCAGATAGACAATTGTATATTCATTTATAGTCATTATTTTTCTTATTTATATTTATTATTGAGATAATAATACATAATGTTCATTTTTTGGAAAAAAGGATCTATTCGAAGAAAAACTAATTTGTTTGCATTAAGAATTTGTTTTGTTTCCTTACCAGACTCCATAACATTTTAAAGTTATTTCTGATTTGTTTTTTTCTTTCCAAATGGCTATAAATAGGATAATTTGCGAGTACAAAATACATTGCCTAAGCAAATATCAACAAAAACTCACAAACACGATGATTCCATGTCTGCATTCTTAAATCTTTAATATTTCAAACTAAATTATAAGATTGTTTGTTTAGTGTTCTGTGGTTTGTTTGTGCTTGGTTATATGGCTTTTTCTCTTTTTACAAATGTCACCAGACAAAAGAGCGAAGTAATGTATCTTTTTTCATATGAAGCTTTATTTCCACTGATAAAATGCGTTAATATTCATTAATGGATGTACTGCTCAAATGGTGCTATGTAAAGATAACAAGAATTATATAATCAAGAGCTTGTGCATGCTTGTGTAGGCTTTTTCAGTAAGTATTAAATATGTATAGGTGTCAATGCTCAGAAATGTTGTGTCACTTGTTTCGATATGAAATATATCACATTAGCCTTTGTTGCTCCAAATCCCACATAAAGATATTAACTGTAACTATGTCACATTGTATTATTTTTTATATACGTATTACATTATATTTTGTAATAATTTTCACCAAATTCCTGATGTTAAAATGTTTAAGGTAGCAATATAAAATCTATGAAAAATAAAGAGAGTTCTAGAAAGTGTTGTATGGCACTTATAATATACACAAAATAAATTCTCTTTATAGTATAAGAGGAATAGGATGGATTCTATGTTTGGTGATTGTATAAATACTTTCACACAAGTAATGCAGTTGTTAGTAATTTAAGGTATCCGCGACTACTAGCGACAACTTTTTTTTTTTTAAAAAATGAAGATATGGGGATTTTTTTGTGGTTTTTAGATTTATTTAGTAAATTTTAAGAAAATATGCTAGAATCAAGAAGAGAAAAAAAAAACTATTATTACTAAAATGGGAAAAAATTGACAAAAAATTACATTAACGGGGCTCATTCTGTACAAAAAGTTTATGAACAAATTTTCAATTTTTCAATTTTGATGTATTGCGGTGCTATTCATTTTTGAAATGACATTCAAGATGAGAGATATCTTAATTTGTTTAAAAACTATATTACTTTATCTCTTAGTTATTATATGACATGCTTAAAAAACAGTGATATTCACATAAGGGACTGTAAATTTTGTAATAAAACAGGGTTAAAACCCTTCTACTATTATACAGAACATAAACAAAAAATTTCAGTTAATTATTTTAAAAACTTTTTGAGCAATCGCGCTGTCCCCGTTTGAGCATTTAAAAAAAATTGAGTAAAGCCCATTTTAAAATTTAACATCTTGTTTAAAGTTATGACATCTGTTTTTACTAAAACACTTTTTTTACTAAAACACTTGTAGTTTTTGTTCTAGTGATTGGAAAACAATAAACTTTGTATTTTTTTTAAAGTCAATAAGATGGCATATTAAAAAAAAAAAAAATTGCCAATTTTTGGCAAAATTCACAATTTTATGGTAGTCGGATATTTTAATATCAACCAGCTTGAAAAAGTGAGTATTTATAACGTCGCACTTTGAAGTTACTCTGGAGCCATTGGCGACGGACCTCGTAATTTTGAATCGCAGTCAAGTAACGAAGTTGACACCTGAACTGGCATCCCACTCTGCAAATTTCCACACTACGATAACATGAGGGTTTCGAGCCTCGACAAATTTAATGGACATCATCCTTTCTGCGTAACAGGTCTTCAGAGAGATCAGAACTGGAACTCGTGACTCGACAACGCCGGGGACGAGTTCGAGACCAGGACCTCTTGGCTAACCTCAACCAGATTTTATAGAGTCTAGTTCAATGACGGATAATACAAAAATTTGTATAACGTGTGAATATCATTTTTAAGTACATTTATAGTACAGTAATACCCCGAACTTACACGATACGTGGGACTAAGTGCTAACCACGTAAATCGAATTTGCGTAAGCCAGGATATAATTTCACATATAAATACATATAAATTATTTAGTTGAGGACGACGAAAGAGAATAATTATTTAGAATTTTTTTTAAAATAAAATCTTAAGTAACAGTAATACAAAATCGAAAGCCGAAGTTATTTTTATGTAATATGTTTCATAAAATCTAACACAAAGTAGTCTGCCGTCTCAAAGATTTATTTTCTCCCTCAAAATTTCTTTTCATAGCAGTTAAAAGTTTTTTTATTCCTTGTTTTGTTGAAAAAATAAGCTAACAGTTAAAATCTATATTTTTTAAAATGTGTAATCCTTTTTCAACTAAACTGAGGCCTTCTGTCAAATTCTCAACCGTCATTCGATCTTCTGATTTGTGAACTGTGTCTTAACTTCTTCAATGACTTGCTCTTGCTCATGATTTTCTATGAGATCATTAATTATTAGCTCCTGGTTGTGGAAATCCAGAAATTCTTGAACGTCATCACTATCCACTTATAAGTTTATTTGCCTGTCAAGATCGATATATTTTCTTTCATTAAATTACCAATTACTTCTCAAGCAAAAGACGAAACGACGAGATTTGAAAATTGCCTAATTCCGGGTTCGCGTAAGTTGAGGTATTATTGCACATATACAGATATGAATTTTTAAAAAGAATTTGGAAGATAGCTTATGAGTCATTATTCTATTTTTCTCTTGAATGTATCTGATATGCGAAATGTGTCTGGCAACAATAATTGCCTGTCTGGATCCTTTTATTAAAACATGCTACACTAATATAGGTTCTGAAAGTACACGAAATCCTGAGCCTAATAGTAGTTAAGTATCGTAATTTATTCACCCATCAACTGCTTATATATTTCTTTTTTTTGTAAGCATGTTTCATAATCCATATCTTAGACACTGTGATGCAATATTCCAATAAATATTTAATTCTTCGAAAAAGAGCTAAATAAGTACAAGAATTGTAATAGCGTTGTTTATTTCTGATAAAAATTTTATTCTTAAACAACAAAAGTAAAATAAAAAAAAGTTAACACTTTATTACCCGAATAATTACTATATCACGCGTGAAACACAAAGAAAGAGAGTACACAATCCTGATTTTCCTCTTCACTAGCTTATAGACTTTCTAAAACAAAGAAAACTGTGCATTTCATTAGTGTTTTCCTTTTGCTGTTCCATGTATTTCTCTTCTTTTTTTAAAAAAGTAAATTTTATGTTGTCTTCTCTTTCTTGTTACCTTGTTCTTCTGAAACTCGTTATTTAACCCTACCGTGGGCCATTTATTTCTCTTTTGAATTACTCGCAGTTTTTGTGTATTAACAATTAAACATTAGCATTAAGGAAATATAATTTATTTTGCCAAATTTTATGTTTACATTTGAATTTTAGAGGTGGGAAAATTACTTCCCAAGGAACCATTCACCGTCATACAGAAAATAAAATTTAATGGTGATTATTTGCCATGAAAAGATGAGAAGCACGTTGCAATGCACAAGGGGTCATCACACATTTTGCACACTTGTAGCGGATCCTCTTTTCTGCTACACTTCCTACATCGTCTATAGTTGGAAACCATATTTGGCATATTTCCCACACTGGCTAAGCTCACATCATTCGGAATTACACACTTCTTTGCTTGGAAGCTAGCACAGGACGTCCTTTCCTTTTTCTTGAGGAATATCCTTCTATTACCTGACTAGCTAATGCTATACGGAATGTTAGCTGGTCTAAACTTCTGTTTCGTTTGTTCACTTGCCGCAGTATAAAACTGTTTATGATGGCAAGATCAATAAGAAAATAAAAGATACAATGCCACTATTTTACAGACCTTCTTATTTGGTATCTTTCTTTTCTTTGATCGAAGAAATCAATCCCTCCCATCATATCGTTATATACAGCGACAGCTTTTCGACAAGGTACTTTTTTTTTAGTACTATTTTTTTATGTCCGATTTACAGATGTTATAATCTCTGGATTATGTGCAGTAGCACAAAACTGAGGCAGAAATTAGTCTTTTCATCGTTATAATAGCAAGACCTATATATTATAATGGGTTTTGCACTTCCCTCAGAGAGATCATATAGATAGGAAGAAATGTTCCGAAGCCCACGAAAAGGTTAACACATTAGACGTTAAAATCTAATTCGAATAGGAATATTTACAACAATTTTAAAGTCTGCATTCAAAGAGGTCCATAGTTTAGCTATGGATTTTATTCGTCTTTTGTGCACAGATCTACAGCCATTCCACTTAGCGACTATCCGCACTTTTTTGTTGCTCGCAAAATAACGGATGACTGAAACAGTTTTCTTTGCAGAAAGAAGCATTTTGATAAGGATGTTATACATGTAATAATGAATGTAAATTATCTCCTGAGGGATTTCAATGCATAATGGTCTTAAGTTCTCCAAGACTTCACGAAATATTTAATTTCTAGTTTAACCTCCTAACGGGAAATAAACATAGCCTTATCTCCCCAAAACTGAAACCTCAGCGTTTTTAAAACAGGATGATGCAACTTAGCAACACCCACGTATTCGGACAATCAGAAAAGTTTTTTTCCGGAAATCATATGATTTTAATAGCTTCCGGTTGACCAAGACTAATAAATAGATGATATCTCAGAAGTGAACAATGATTGCTTTTGTGACTGTCTTACATATTCACCTGTGGTTGTACGCTTGTTTTTTCTGTTTGCAATACGTTCTTCCTATCGGCTTTGCATGTGAGCAAAATAAAATGTGAATTTTTAAATATCAACATGTCTCCTCATCAATCCAGTCAAAGACTGCATCAAATTAATTGGTTCCATCACGCAAAATGTCGAACTTCGAGTGCAAATCTTCATATATATATATATATTGATTAACTTGTACACACGTTACACTAAAACCTGTTTTTATGTGGTTCGTTTTCATGTTATTTTATTTTTATGTGGTTTGTTTTGAGTGATTTTATTTTTCTTGAGATTTTTCTCTGCGATTATTTTTATGCGGTATATAAATTTCAACGGCGTTGGTACCACTGTAATGTTTTCTATCTGTGTACATATATACACTTTAAGAGATTCTGTTCAGTCTCCCGAGAATGCAAATGATCAATCAATCAAATGAAAATAAATCAATTGAAATTGTATCTACAAGTGAAAAGAGATTTTGAACCAATTTATCACAAGAACATGCGCGTTTCGGAATACGACGAGTAGCAGTGAATCATGTATGGGCATTTTGAAAACTTCTCCATGTGTACAATGAGAAATTAAATGTTTTTAAAATGTTTCCCTGCCTAAAAAAAAATTTATTTTTTTAAATTTTGTTTGGAAGCACTTTCTCATAAATTTCGTAAATATATATATATATATATATAATTGACGTATATTTCCTAATATCAACTTTTTTATGCAGACCTTAACCGTATAAGAAAATTTTTATTTAGTATGTCGTACTAAAAAATGTTTGCTATAAGTAATTATTTATGAAATCTCTAATTTTTTGTTTTTTGTGTGGTTTTTTTTATGTGGTATCTAACTACCACACAAAAACAGGTTTTATTACTCATTATTGCATTGCCGTTGTTAGTGTCTGAAATCTATATGGTGAAAAGAATATAATATTTTCATATACAACTCATAACCTTTTTTTTTAACAGCATATGTCTTACTTTTAAGTTTAACTATAATATGTTGATGCAGATTTGTGAGCTTAGTATTTCACAGTTTTTAAAAGACTAAAGAACAGAATTTTCATTGTCATTAGCTTAGAAGGGAAGGAAAAAGGCTTATAATTCGAAAAACAAACCGCATTATTGGAAAACAGATCAAAGTTGAGTGGCTATCAGTGGTTAGTGCAGAATCTGTAGAAAAAACATATAGAATATTCTTTTTCGAATTTCAATGGAAAATTCGGCGTCAGAAGACAGATAAAAGGATTCAAGGAGAAATATAAACTTCACGCGGAAAAAAAGTTTTTATCGTGAGTCCTTTTGCAAACGGTCAGAGTAACGATTCGTAACAAAAACTTTTTTGCAGCATCTGAGATAGAAAATGGCGAGCGTTCACCGCCTTCAAAATGAAAAAGAACAATTCTTAGAAAGAAAAAATTGTGGCCGAAGGACTTAAAAACAGGGTTTAAAGTTTCTCAAACCAGCATATGTCTAGACATTAATAACTTTCTTGCTATACATTTGAACTATATACCTTTTTAGTATATATATATATATATACTTCAGACAATCATACAAAATGTTTTTATCAAAGTAATTGGAACTGTTGTTTTAAATTTTTACCTTATATGTACATCGGTTTTAAACAATGATATGCTATAGCCTTTTTTAAACATAACAAAAAAATTTTGTGTGTATATTTAAGACACATATAGTTAATTTCTCTAATTGCAGATGTGCCGCACTTCTAATTGAAAGCACTTGTATATTATAAAGATATTATTTATTATAACAGTTCTTTTTTTTTATGCGTATAATGGGAACAAATATTTCTGATTAAAATGCACTAACAAAAAAAATGGAGCTGGAAAAAGTGAAATGCTAAAAAGGATATATAAGAAAAGTAGAACATTTTATGCCATTAAATAATTATATTGCGTGTTGCAACATGAACTTAAGTAACATTAAATTTTTCCATATTTTTATGAAATTATTGCAGAAACATTTTTTTAGATAAAATAAATAAGAAATAAGCGGAAAAAGTTCAAGTTCAATTTATAAGTTAATATTTGAAAAACTAGTAGTGAAAATTTTTTTACATTGTTTTTACATTTTGTCTGTTACAATATTTATTATATTGTAATTTGCTCTTTTCATATTTTTTTCAAGATCCTTTATAACTGCGCCCTAAAATTTTGAAGCAATCGTACCATGAAAAAGTGTATAAACATATAAAATCTGTAAAAAAATTAGGATGTCTTAACAATTCTAATACTTGGTGTATGCTTTCTATGCAAAGGATAGTAAAAACTGTAATTGAGAGCATTCTAAAAAATAATACAAAGAAGATTTTTTTTTAAAAAAAAGGGAACGCTTACAGCAAGAAAATTTTATTGAAAATACAATTACCGAATGATTAATGGAATTACATTTTCCTCTGTGTTTCAAAAGATTCAACAACTACAGTTGTTTTTTGTTTTGAATATAACTAATTACGTAGAAGCCAGTTTGTACGATCCGTTTTTTAAAAATAATTACAAGAGAAGAAGCTGTGGAATGGTTTCCAGATGTAAACATAACAATATTCTCGGATATTTTTTGGGGGTGGCCTATATAAAATAAAAGTAATATTATAGTGTATGCATCATTTTGAAGTGTTCGAAAATGAGTGCAATCAAAAAGAATATTAAAATTTTTACAAGTGTAAAAAAAATTTAAAAAATACAATTTAAAACACATAAGTGTGGTACTATATTTCCCCAGAATATATAAATAATCCGGTATCAGTTTTGAAGAAACGTATCCCAACTCTTAGAACTTTCTATATTATTCTTAACGAAGTTTCATTTCGGTACCTCAGAAAATGTTAAACTCGAATCTAATTTTGTAATCATTGTGCTTTCATGTTAAAAAAGTAAGTATATTTTTAAATACCGTAAAATTCGTCGTATAACGTGCACTTCTAATACAAAGAATAAGATTAAAATTTGAGGGTACGTGTTATATGCCGGGTATAAAAATGATAGCTTCAAAAAAAAAAAAAAGAGAGAAAATTTAGAAAAAAAATTTAGATTTCTACATAAATCAAAATGCATAATCAAATGCTGTTTATTTAAAAAAGTGACATCTCTCATGAACTTATCTCTGTTTGTCTAGTTCTGCAAGAATACTATTTTTTCAAAAGCCTGGGATAATACCTCGAATAAATTACTTCAAACATGAGAGCATTGCACATTTACATTTCTTTGTAAGAAAGGGGGTGCGCGTTATACGGCAAATACAGCTAAAAATTTTAAAAAATGCAGCTTGAAAGTATAGGTGTGCGCTATACGCCGGATTTTACGGTAGTTGGTAAATTTCATAAATAAATTGTTGAATTAGCAACTTTCATCCAATAAATATTATGTTAATTTTTCCTCATGAAACAAAATAAAAAATCTTTTTTTTATCCAATAGCTTTTGCATTTCTTTAAAATATCCTCTTTTTTAATGAAAAAAAAAACATCTCATTCTTCAACTTAAACTTTTACTCTATATTTGCATGAAAAAAGAAAGCATATATTTAACTACAGCAAACTCTAATTGCTGAAATTAGCTAAAAGGATGAATGCGTTTTAATTAAGCATAACAAAAACAGTTAATCTTATTCCTTTCTGATTTTAATGTATTGATTTGATTTCAATGTACAACGCACTGTGAAGCAACATGAGGGTTATTGGTGACTCTGATCTCGTAATTTTGAACCATGGTCAAGTGATGATCCGTCTGGAGGTAAAACTGAAAAGCACTAACATGCACAAAAGATAACCTTCTGTCTCAATTGATTACTTTCTTCCGTTAATAAGGTACGAAGTCAAAACCACAGCTACGCATATGTGTAACTTGGGTCTGAAGAGGTTAACCCTCTGACTGGAACGTTCGTCTTTCAGGCGGGGAGGATTTGCTTTGATGCCTGTAGATCAGTGCTCCCAACCTTTTTATCGCCGCGGACCGATCAACGTTGGATAATTTTACCGCGGCCCACTGAGGGGTAGGACGTTGATTGTTTATATTTTAGATTGTTTTGATTTAATAATTTTATTTTAATAGTATTTATATATATAAACGTGTCTTCAGAATAACATATAGCTACACCAAAAATGAATATAAAGGGATTTGATTTAACAAGGAATATAAAGTGATTTTCATAAGAAAAACAGCCCAAACTCAAGAAAAATGTACCGCAGTAAATAAAATGGAAAAAATTTAATGTTTCTTGTGTGGACCGGTAGTATTTGATCCACAGACCGGAGGATGGAGACCACTGCTGTAGATAACGCTGTGGTGTGATTTTTGGGGTGGGCTGCCTTGACATCTTCAGTTGGACTCTACCCAGAGAGAGGATCACGTGGTGATACATAGCGATTTTTTTCAACTCACGATATGTATGATTTTTCTTATCTATCACCGTCTATCGGACGGATATTCCTATAGTTTTTTCGTGTTTGGTATTATTATTTTTAATTACTTTTACATGAATATAAATAATTTTAATCAGTTTTTATAAAAATACTAGTTACAATTCTAGTGATAAAAATATATTGTGCTTGATTTAACCCCACACATCTTATTTGAGCCATTCTCAATTTCGTGAGCTATAAAGGACATTTAAAGCATTCCTTAAGGTAATAAAATTCAAAAAAAATTACGTACCCGTCTGTCAGTCGGATGTTTCTCAGTGCTGCAAAAAAATTGATGTTCCGGTCAGAGGATTAAACCAGCAACTTGATAACGACGGCCACGAATTAGTGACCATGACCACTCCACTACCACGGCTACTGTTTTTTCCAGGAGCTTGTTGGAATTGTTTTCCGATCCGGAAGTTTGTCTTAAGCAAGCACCGTTCTTCGTGATATGTTTTGAAAAATCAATAAATTGAAATAGAAAATAAATGCGTCCTGCTAAAATTATCAACGTGACTTTTGAAAAAGCCATTTCGGAATTGGTAAGCTTAATTTTTTCCTTGGAAAAAATAAGTTATTTCATGCTTTCAAATTTGATCTTTCGTCATTTCTAAAATGCAACATTGAAGTACAATAAGAAGCATTTCCTACCAAAAGGCAAAGTTGAGACTTTAAGCAAAAATTCCTACAAATATTTTTATCTCTGATATGAAAAAACAAAAGTAAACTTAAAACAAAATATCATATGATTTCATTCTTACCTTATCGTTTTCTTTTTAACTGTCAGCTTGTGAAAAAATAATAATACAATTTTTATAATATACTTTCCGAGATAGATACGCCTAGAGGTTGAAAAAGAAACACTTTACTTCAAAATTATTAATAAAAAGAAGCGTAGTTCAGTCAAAAGAAGATAAAAAAAATTCTTGAAAGAATAGTATCGAAATAATATATAACTGAAAGCAGCGAAGAGGTAAAATTGTTCGCGAAAGTATAACAGGGATACAAAAATTGAAAGTTTTGGCGTATAGAATATTGTCTTAAAAATAAATTTCTTTACCTTCGATGCAAAGAAAGGAAAGACTAATGAAAAATAGGCTATATCTGAATACTCTATTCTATTTAATCTGGTGTTTGTTACAGTATACATTTTTGTTAAACTTTTCTGCTAGGAAATTTTCTGTTTTAAAAGGAATTTTTTTTGTGTGTGTGAGAGAAAATATCGCACATTTTGTATGAAGCTGTTCCCGTATTGATTGCTAAAATATATAAATGAAATGGAAGGGATCAATTTCGAGAACAGAAATAGCAAGTTAAATAAGACCTAAGCAGATACAACCTCATACATTCTATAAATGTCATGTCCTGACCACGTTGTTGGTATTCGAGTCCTGAGTTCAAGTCCTGATAAGTCTAGAAGATCCATCATGTAGAGGGTCTGATGCACTTTAAGTCTGTCGAGGTTTTAAGTTCTCATATTAGTGAGGTGCGAAAGCTTGGACAATGAGGTACTAGTTCAGGTATCGTTCTCATTATTTGACCAAAGTTCAAAATTGCATGATCCGTCGCCAATAACTCACACGCAGCTTCAAAGTATACGACATTAATAAAAAGTTTTATCTTATCCTTTTTGCCTCCAAAACACTCAATGAAAGTCCCAAAACTTTCCTTTGAAGGGATGCAGTAGATATACAAAGAAAGCTCGTGGTAAGAAATACGTTATATACTTTAAAGATTCTTTAATGCCCATATCATTTAAGGTTACAGAAGATTTGTAATTGGGAATACTAATCTTCTATTTATCTAATGCTTGAATCTGGAATTTTATTAAAAGTTCAGAAATTTTTAGTAAATTAATTATTAAAATGTAATCAACACAGTTTATCCAATGATGTAAGTTTTCAAAATATTCCGTTATAGTCGAGCTGGGCTTGGATGAAAGAAACTGGGAAGTCATTCCGTGCTGTTTAAAGTTTATGTCCGACTTCATCAATCGTAGTGGCTGGAGAGTGGTGGTGGTCCTGTTTCTCAGTAACATACGGTCAAATGTTTTCAATGGTTGAAAGATCTGGAGAACGTGTTGGCCAAGGCAAAAGTTGAACTTCTGAATCGAGGTAGGTCAGAACATGACGGGCAAAAAGCAGTCTTGCGTTATTTTGTCTAAACATCACGTATCTGAGGTCTCGAAGATAGAGTACAGCCACCGATCTTAAGATCAAAGAAAAGTAAGCTGGTTGTTGTACTTATGGTTATCTATACTATCACACCAGGGACAGGGCCCGTATGAGATCAAAAGCAAATACGCCATGTGCCTTCTTCTCATCGCTTCCAGCCACAGATGACTCCGTCCTGATGCTGCACGCAGAACTTTCCAGAAAAAATGATGTGCTGCCCCTCCTGTATCCCGAACTTGTCATTGGGGTCACGTCTCAATGCTGCACTGTCAAGGGAAGCCGCTAAAATGGTCGCTCTGCAGACATTCCGTACGGCTTCAGACGTCATTGAACTGTCCATGTACATACTTGTAGTGCTGTAAACAAGCCCATTTCCTGACAAAGTTCGTGATGTGTTTGCACGATTCTACAAGATCGACTCACATGTCTGTCATTTCTGGCAGGTATGGCCCTTAATATTCTGTATGGCATTTAGTACACCCCTCCTGAGTGCATTGATTTCATATACAAAATTTAAATCGATCCTTTCGTACAATTTTAAGCCGACTTAACTACGTATTATAATTATATTTTTTAACCTTTCATACATGCATGTGGCCGCGGTAGCTTAGCAGTCGAGGTAACAGACTCGTGACATGCACATTATGAGTTCGAATATAGTACCACTGAAGACCAGCGGTGTAGAGGGGGCTGATGCACGTTAAATATGTCGAAGCTCAAACGTCCTCCCGTTGGTGTGGTGAGGAAGTTAGGAGAAGGGGTGCCAGCTCAGGTGTCCCCCTCGTCGCTTGTCCATGTTTCAAAATTGCAAGCCCCGTCACCAATAGCTCTTTGCGCAGCTTTATTGGGCGCCATAATATAGCTCTCACTCTCACTGACTCACCCATTCATTTGCGCATGCCAATTGTTTTATTGCGTCCAATGCGAGTACCAGTATCTCGGAACAACAAACCACATTCTTATTAGGCCATGATTCTGCCTCTGTTGAGACTTTACGCATACTGGTGATCATTTTTTCTTCTAATATGAAGCCATAACATGACCTTCTCACAACCAACCAACGTTCAAATGCAACTTTCGAATGAGAAATCCACTGTGTAATTTTCCATTTATTTAGATTTTGAGATGCCGTCGTTCGTCTGTTCTTAAATGCTAATCATATACATAACCCAGTATCTTACTTTGAGGCTAATTTACGTTTGTATTCTCCCTCATTCAGAGTGTTGTAATTTTAATGGAAAACAGTGTATTATAATGCTCCAATATTGAATTTTTGCGTGCAGTTTTTGAGCTAACAGTTTTAAATTTATAATCTGCTTTGTTAACGTGTGTTTATGCCACAATTATTTTTTTTTTCTAATAATAATTTACCAAAGTGGTAACTTTTTTTGTTAGAGTGAATACTTGGCACTGAAAAGAACTATTCAAAAAATATTTTGACGTGATTCAACAAGTTTGTCATTGTGTGCAGTGTAAATATGTACTTTGTTACAATTTTCATTATGATCAAAACCATAAATTTTTAGCTGTTTGATAAATATTATTGTTTATTTTTTGAAAACGTACTATTTTACACAGCTCTTTTTTCAATATAAGTCTGTTAAGGGAGGCCTTTGTTACGCGAGATTCTCTTTTTCGTCTATGTCTGTGTAATTGCTTAAAACTCTGTGTGCGTGTGCCATCTATTCTCATTTTTTTTATTACCATAAATTTTCAACGAATCTGCAAAATAAACATACATGGTATTGCCGAATTCGATCTACAAATTCCGAGGGATGATAATAGGCAGCATAGGGATGACAAATCACCATAGAACATGAGAGTAGCAACCCACAATTAGTCGTAGTAATTCGAGAAAACAAGTTACGAAGAGAGTGATGTCGAATTGAATAAAAAGGGACAATAAGAGGTGAGAAATACATTTATTAGACCTAAAGCATGTTTACAATACAAATGACAGAATTGAAACAACAAATGATTGTTACAGGGATTGTTCAAAGTTACTTCAGCGTAGGTCATAGCTCAGCCTAAGCCGACGGACGAAGGATTCTCGGACGCTGGCGATGTCAGCTGAAGCGATGAAGATCCATGCAGTGAGATCCTCTACTGTAACCACTGGAGTTTCATACACAAGTGACTTCAGGTGACCCCAGAAGAAATCCAAGGAATTGAGGTCTGGCGAGTGCAACAGGTCCGCCGCGTCCAGTTCATCTCCTGGGATATATAACATGGATGTGGCTACTCACCGCAATCGGAAAAATGTGCTGGTGCATCACTGTGCATGAACCACACGTTCTCGTGCACAATGGCCGCTAATTCTTGCTGCAACTCCGGGAGTACCTACTGTAGGAAAACAAGGTATTTTGCGCCATTGGTGTTCTGGCAGAATATGTATATCCTGGCATTGGTTTGCCCATTCCCCTATTCCTCCCGACGACTACTGGCCGCGGTAGCCAAGTGGTACAGGTATCGGATCGTGGTTGGCCTTGTCACGCATTCGAGCCCAGTACCACTAAAAGACCCGCCGTGTAGGGCAGCGATACACGCTAAATCTGTCGAGAGCTGAAACGTCCTCCCGTTGGTGTGGTGTGGTAGTTAGGAGAGGGGGTGCCAGCTCAGGTGTCGTCCACGTCACTTCACCATGGTTCAAATTTACGTGGTCCGTCGTCAAAAGCCCTCGTGTGACTGAACAGTGCGACGTTAATATTCACTCACTCACTCACTCACCCGACGACTACTATTGTAGAGAATTTCACCAATTAAACGTGGTCTGCGACCCCATGTTCTATGATGATTTGTCGTATACATACTGCTTACTATCACCTTTCTGAATTTGTCGGTTGAATTCGGCAACACCCAATGTAAGTGTTGTGATGTCTGTAAAATAATAGAAATAATAAGAAAAAAAAAATTAAATCGGTTATTTTGTACAGTTTTAAGCTGAATCAATAATGTATTATAGTTATCTTTTTTAACCTTTTATATACTTATAGCTGGTATACCCGTTCTTCGCACGGGTGAACTGAAAAATTAAACAACACAGATTGAACGATAAAGAAGTTTTTGATGAGTTAATTTTACGTGAATTACAAATTAAACAAAAAAAGCTTTTTGCATATCTCAGCTGAACAAAAAAGAGAAAGAAAAAAAAAAACACATTTGCTAAATTTTAAGTGTAGATCTAATAGCTGATAAAAAGGATTTTTTTTTATTTATAACTCCCCGTAACACTCTTGAGGGTCGATTTTTGAAAATACCTTCCTAAGCTGATCCCTGCTCATCAAAAGTAACACATTGTTAAAATTTTTGTGTAATGAACGCTTAAAATAATGCAAATAATTTATATATGAAACTGTAATACATTAATATTACTTTCTGTTGTATTTATTTTGTGTTAAAATTGTAATAATCGCAAGAAACGCCGTTTCTTAAATTATAATGTCGGTTCAATGAAAAACATAGCGAAATGTTGACGATAGAGTCAAGTTGGCAGAAGTCTAGCTACTTTCATAGCTCAAGCTTTATTAGAGCTTTGTAAAACCCGCCGTGTAGGGGAGCGATGCACATTAATGCTTTATCTACCGCATTATGATTTACTGCAGTTTTTTTCATGCAATATATTTTGGATCACTACATTGAAAATCAAGGGATATACATAAACAAAACACTCCAATTTGGGAAATTTAATCCGTTTGAGCTAATAAATTAATTACAGATATTCCACT
>BMAV01023713.1:169066-181381 GCA_019973955.1 Trichonephila inaurata madagascariensis
ATGATTTAATGGAACATAATCAATTACATCTGTTCCTTTCTTCAGATTTTTTGCAGTAACTTTCCCTCAATCTTATGTCTTCATCGGAATCTTAATTAGAGCCGATTCATTCTCGGAAATCTCTCTCAATAAATTAACAATTTCATCAGGGCTTAGACCTTTTCTACGAGCCATCGTTTCAGGGTGTCTGCTCTGCACAAGGTTCAAAAATCGAATGAAATTATTTTTTATGAGCAGATAACCAAATGTTATGTAACGAAACTCTTAGACACTAGAATTTTAGAAAAATAAGATAATATCACTGCATTTAAGGTTAAATAAATGTGTAATAGTACTTTCGGAAGTTTGTTTTACTAATAGTTATGATGAGCGACAGCTATTTATGATGATAAATTGCCTTGGTGTCGAAATGACACCAGCGGACGTTCTAGGTATTTTTAGTTGTAAAATCTCTCCTAATTGACGTAGAACCACAAAACGTTTACTGTGTAATTACATTAGAAAATAATTAAAAGTCAAGAAAATTTTTCAAATTCCCTATAAAAATGCGGAAAGGAGAACAAACTGAACAGGCTTCAGTGTCATATTGACACCGATGGACGTTCTAGTGCTAAGGGACTCCGTTATCAAATGAAATGACACTCCATGCTATAACTCTTGGCTGACAAATTGTGTAGCGGACCACAATCGGATGAATATTTAATAGTTGTCTTGAACGTCTCTAGACTTGTATTCACAAGTCATCGGGGCTGAATTTGAAGTAGAGCTCATAACTGAAAACCATTTTTCTGGAGTCCATGAGATACGAGGTTAATGCATCTACCACCACTGCAAACCCACTTGGTGATGTGCTACGGTGAGGGGCAGTTGGTAAAGAATTTTCATGACTTTTGCCCCTTTTCCTTGTGTCACCTATAGAAGGTCAATGCAGTCATTTAGTCACTGGTGTCCTAGTTATAAATAGGATCGTTCATAAGGATACATCAGGGACCGTGAAAGCCGATCGAGGACCACTCTGTCTTCGCAATCTATCGCCGCTCTGAGTCAACCGCTGCTTTCTTGGCGTTTTGTACAGCTATGGCTAATCTATTCCTGTCAACATTATCAAATGGTAGCAACACTAAGTCCTAAATGTTGAGCTATCCTCTGTACCTTTAACGTTCTGCTTCCTTTAGTCCATTCGCATGACACCAGTCAATGGTGATATCTGCTCATATTGTTAGCAAGTCCGTTCACCAGGCATTGGAGAAGTACACGTAGTTTGATGGAGCCACATTCGCATGAAATTTCTTCTGCTTTATGCACCATCCGGATATTCCACTGCAATGCGATAGAGCTCCAGCTAGCTGGCAAAAATAATCATTAGCATACTGAATCGCAATGTATGAGCATACTCAATTTCGTTCTCATTGGATATTTAGGAGGCAGAGGTGTTTTTTTATGTATTGTGTAGGCATATATTAAGTTCATTCAAATGAAACCTGGTCAGTGCGTCTAACTTTTCATTACACGTAAGGTGGAACAACGTAACTACGTGTATGGTGGTGCCATCTATCGGTAGAGATACTGACACGTGCGCAACGTTTGACGTTTTATAGCGACAGTGCGGTTTCACGTCGAAGAGAAGATGGTCATACAATTTGTCGTCCACTACTGAACATGCAGGTGAGTAAGAAGGAACAACGAGGAGTGATTTAATTTTTAGCGGTGGAGGAAGTTGGAGACTGTGGAATGCATCGATGGATGAAGTCTGTGTACGGTGAATACAGTCCGTGTCGTTTAAGTGTTGTGGAATGGCGCAAATGATTAATTGAGGGACGACAGTTACTGGAAGACGATGCTTGACCTTCACAGGATCATCATGTCATCCCCCACTGGAAATGATTGCGGAAGTGAATGTTTTAGTCTTGGACAACCGCAGAATCAGCGTGGACGAGATTCATCGGTTATTGGTACTAGCGTGGGCCCCACTCACACCATAATGCATCAACACTTGAACTTTCGAATAATTTGTGTGGAGTGGGTTCCCCACCAATTGACCACCAAACAGCGCAATACTCGAAAGGCGCTGTCTTTGAGTCATCTGCAACATTATCATGAGAAGGAATACGGCTTTTTGTCGCAAATTGTCACTGGTGATGAAACATGGTATCACCATTCTGAACCGGAAAGCAAGCGTCAGAGCAAGTAGTGGAAACGTGTGACTTCGCCATCTCCGTGCACACCAGTTCTGATAAAGTTATGGCGTCCTTCTTTTTTCTGATTGTCGAGTTCCTGTAACGGGGAACCACCATTAATGCCCAGTGTTATCAAGCCACTTTACACAACCTTAGATGAGTCATCGCCTAGGCATGTTGTCCAACGGCGTTATTCTTCTGCATGATAATGCCCACCCACACACGGACAATGCAATGAAGACGACATTACAGCAGTCTTGGTGGGAAACGCTGGAACATCCACCGTACAGTTCAGACCTTTCACCATGGAAGTTTCATGTTTTTGGACCTCTAAAACGAGCCATTCGCGGACATTGGTTCACGACGGACGACAAAGTGTATGACTGGGTCCAGGCCTGGATCCGACAGCAGCCTACTAGCTTCTTCAAAGGTGGAATCGACCAGCTAGTGTCGCAATGGGATAAATGTGCCAACAGTTTTGGTGACTATTTTTGAGTAAGTGTACTGTGTATAACTACATTTTTGACTTAATAAAATCGTTACTATTACTTTCCACTAGTGACCTGGTTTCATTTGAATGCTCCTTATACATATGCATACATATGTACGACAGGGCAATGTAAAGTTTTATTTCTTTTGTTTATGCCTACACTCATGAAAACATTAACATAATTAATTCTGTAAGAAAAATTATTAACATAAATGTAAAATAAATAAAAATCCCGTTCATTAACATATAATAGCATAATCAGTATTTAAATATGGTTTCATGTTCAGCAGTACAGATCTTAAGCTGCCGTTTCTAGAACTGAGAATCCGGACAAAGAGAGTAAAATTTAAGGCAATATAAAATAAATCTTAATGAATTTTGTGAAATAATGTTTTCGTGTATGAATTAGTTTAAAAAGAACTAATAATTCGTGAGAATTATTGCTTATCTAAAATGGATGTAATTTTTGTATATTTGCATACAACAAATATCACATTCATGTAATCCTGAAGAAAAGAATGATGCATTTCAACTTTATTTTAATTCCTAAATACTAAAATTGGGCAGAAATGTATTTCAAAAAGCTTTCATACTTTTAATTTTATTCACTAAATTTTTAAAATCAGTTTATTTTATTTATTATTTTTACATTGAGATTTAATGGTTTTGTTCAGATGAGAAAATAAAAATTAGAAAACTGAAAACTATATATAAAACCTTTTTTACATCTCAAATCGCACTACTGTTAAAAGTTTGAATACTACTGTTAGATTGGAGAATATAAATACGTTCGAGGAGAGAGAGAGAGAGAGAGAGAGAGAATACGAGAGAAATATTTAAATTTCTTTTCTAACTCGCTTAGGAGATTTTGAGTTTTTGTTCATGATCATAGCCGCAGTCTATTCTTTACAGGGGAGAGTTGCAATACTTATTTTATAAATACACAAAATTAGAGAGCTTAAACAGTAGGTTTTTAATCAGGCCCTTTACAAAGCCGTAATCATTAGTGGTAATTTTATTGCTTTGTCTAACTTCCACGTTGTGATAAAGCTACGTATTATTGACTGCGATTCAAAGACACCTTCTGGTGATTGATTATCCGACATACTCTATTGGATTGTCTCTGGGATTTATTTACTACACCAGTGAAGGGTCAAAAGCTGCCATGAATAATGGAAGAGATTTTTTATGTGGTTAATGAATGATTAAAATCAGTTTCGCTACCATTGGGATATTTGACATAATTAATTTACGACATGACTATAAATAACTGTCAAGTTTATTCCAGCAAAGTAAGATAAAAGTTTGCTTTTCATTTGAAAATCATATAAAAGTTACATGGATTATGCTATCAAACGTCAACGTATTTCTTCATTAATGTATTGGTTCTAAATAATTAGAAAGAATGTGTTTGTTTTGTTACATGTGAAAGAGAACGTACGGAAAAGAAAGATTAGAAAACAAAATGTCAAGTGCTAACGTTTTCAACAAAACAGTTTACAAAGAGCTTCTTACAGATGTCTAGGTTTAAGTTAAAAACACTTTTTTTTATAAAACAATCATCATTTATTTGGGTATTCCTCAGCGATTTAGCACCTTTCTCAAATATCTTTTATGTTCTTATTTGAAACTCGTTGATAAATATTCCCTCCGTTTTTATTTCTAAGATCTTTAGTATGTCTTATTTCGCCGATTTATTTAACCCTTTCTAGGTTCCCTATGGATAAAAAAATGTAAATTTTTTTTCAATGCTTATTTTCAAACATATATATCTTTTTAAACACAATAGCACCATTCGCATACAAAAATTACTAATAATTAATATAAAAAAATCTATTTAAATAAATGAACAATTTACCTATAAAGCTGGCTTTTTGCATGGCAGAAATCATTAGACTATGGAGTTAATTCTCCCTAACTATAAATATAAAGCTTAGAATACTAGCTTTTATCTTGATTTACAAATTTTATTTACATCTTTTGCATTTACATAAATGATTATGAAATTATTAATCAAAATTTGATCGCGTATGATAAATTCGAAAACACAATAATGCACAATCTGGACCGTAGAATCTTGTTTCTATTCTTACCTTCTTCCTTTTATTGTATTTGTTTTTGAGCAGTAAGTAATACACTGTCGTATTGGATTAGTTTTCTTCTTTGTTGGAGGAATGCAGTCAACAAAATGTCTTTCAGACAATCGTGAAGGATGGGGGGGGGGGGGTGCGCAGCAGCAGGATGTCCTTTTTTGCAGAAAATCCCCCCGAGTGGTACTTTTCAATTATTCGAAATCATAAAAAGCACATGTGAAATAATTCGGGAAATACACGTTGCACAGTGTAAATTTTCGCAGTACCCGAGCTAACCTCGGGATGAGCCAGGATGGTACGCTTCGCCTGCCCAAGCTCAGCTCGGGAAAAACAAAACAAGGATAGGGTTAAGTACCGCAAAATTAAGTTTTCCTTGGCAGTGTAGTCGATCATTCTGAACATTTTGATAATTCCACATATAGACCAGTACAGTTAAAATATGTTATCATTATTTAAAATCATCAGCTTTTTCCATTGAAAAAGTTACAAAGAAATCCATAACAAATGCTTACATTTGTTTGTCCTCCCTTGCACGTATTTTTACTGTTACCAAAGACAGATTTCATTTCTTGACATATTATCATGTGGTTTATATACAGTCGGACCTCTATTTAAAGAAGTCGCTAAATCCCGAAAAGAACCTCGTTATGCGGAAGATACGTTAAAAAGCGATTCATCTTTCAATATACTTTATAAACCACATAAAATAAATATTAAATACATTAACTTTATGTATTATTAAAATAGTAATCGACGCTGACTGCTGTACCGTAGGGCCTGAGTTCGAATCCCGGAGAAGGTATGGATGTTCGTAAATGTATAGTGTCTTTTTGGCAGGGGGGTACTTTAAATAGCCGTCGAGCCACAAGGCCTCTCGTGAAGTTGGTGGAAGGGGAAGAGAGGTGGAAGAGAACGAGCCAAATCGTACAGTCACCTGCATGGTGCTCAAAGCCACGGCTAACGACACGCGCACTTTCTAGCTCTTAGCAATGATGAATTTCATGGGCTTCGGTCTGACACCGACAGTGAGTGAGTAAGTGAGTGAATATTAACATTGCATTGTTCAGCTACATGAGGGCTTTTGGCGACGGACCACGTAATTTTGAACCATGGTCAAGTGCAGTGGACGACACCTGAGCTGGCACCCCCTCTCCTAACTACCACACCAGCGGGGGACTTTTCAGCTCTCGACAGATTTAACGTGCATCGCTGCCCTACACGGCGGGTCTTTAGTGGTACTGGGCTCGAACTCGTGACAAAGCCAGCCATGATCTGATACCTAGACCCCTCGGCTATCGTGGCCACCTGACATCGTAAGACCGGTGGCATTAAAAACGATAACAACAACAAAATAATTATTTACACCATTTTTGTAAATTGATATCCATTTATTTTATATACCTTATACATCAAAATGAAATTTGCAAGGAAAACATGGGATAAAAATCATTGTTCAGAAATACACTGTATTTTCAACTTAAAAAAAATGATTTTACTTTAAAATTAATGGATTTTAATAACATTTTCTAATCTTAAGACTTCAAGTAATTTTAAGCATAGTTTTTTTTTTATGATCAGTAATTCGAAGTTTATATAACCACATGTGTCCTTAAATTTAATAACTCGTAAGTTCTGTTAATTTTGTTTGAGCCTTTCGTTTGAAAAAATCCTCAGGAATATTTTCTCTACATTATAATCTGCATCGGATTGTGTTTAAATGGATTTTATCATTTCATCTTGCAAAAATCCAGAAATATTTTAAAAATAGGGAGAAAAAATTTAATCCCATGAGAAAAAGTTTATTCAATGGAAAATACACATCAATATATATTTCGAGGTTATCTTACGAAGAAAATCGTAAAATGTTCTTGGGTTCCAGGAAAAAGTTCGCAAAACAGAAAAATTCATAAAACAAAGGTTCGTAAAATGGAAGCCCGACTGTATATCTATGTATCCATTATATTAAAATATATGTTAATGTAAACATTCTTAACTATACTAAAACATGCTTAAAATAATTAAAAAAATATCATTATACATAATTCAAACAACTCTAATGTTGAATTACAAAAAAGTAATTTAAGAAGACACAGTACGATTCAATTGATCAAAATCGGTCAAAAAATCAAATAAAATTTTTTTTAGCCTAAATAACTCTTTATATACTTTTCTATAACCTCACAAAATTTGAAAGGTCTAAACTTAAAAAATGCAGAATTATGATAGCTTTCACGTTCGTTTTTAATCACATCTCTATGGCAAATCAAAACTTTAAACTGACTTATCTCAGAAAGGTAAAATAACTAGTTTGTCTTCATTTAAAATGCTAAGGCATTCTTTCTATTGTGCCTAATGCCTTGAATTTTTTTTTACCTATTGCTAATAGTACGTGTAACAAAAGTTGGTATGCATTTTTTCAAAGCAATATTTATTTTTTTAAAGGCAATTGAACTCAGAATTTACATATTTTTTAAGGAATTTTCAAAAAACAGTCATAAAAAGAAATATTGTATGAATACCAATAACGTTAACGCAAAACCCATACCAACTTTTACTATACATAGTTTGACGTACTTGTAAATCAAATTCCATGCATGCACGTAAATTTTTGTAGGAGGAGTAGCATTTTAAAATCACTTCACAAATTTTAAGCTTTTTCCTTAAAAAACTACATGGCTAGCTTTTTATGAAATTTTGAGCACAAAATCTGCTTAACATAGTATACAAACATAGGAGGCAACCAAAAATATTTCAAAAATCCTTAAATTACGAATTTTTGGGTAAATCGTACCATGTCCCCTTTTAAAGAAGAAAATGCACAAGAGTTAAAGAAGCTTATACAAAAAGGAACCAAACTATGGTAACTGGAACATTTTTTGATTAAGTAGAGTTCTCTGAGCTTTTATTTATAATATATAAACAGCGTTTAACTTTAGATATTCGGTTACTAGAATATTTTGAACGACTGAGTTAATATATGCTTCCGAATTTTTAAAGTACCTATGAATTTTATCAATGGCTGCTTCTTTCTTTATAAAACACGTTATTAACTTTTTCTCTTTGAATGCAACTGAAACCGCTAGAAAAATAAAAAATTGCAACACATTACTGTGATTAAACATATGAGATACATCATAATATGACACTGTAAATACTGATTTAAGTTTGTTAAACAGCAATGCATGGTACATACTAAAAGAGACAAGATAACATACTCAGAAAGTGAATTTTCATTAATGAAAATTTGAATGGAAAAGAGAAACATGAATATTATTAAAAAAAAATTAATTTTTGCAAATGAAGATCTTGCATTAAAAGCAATCATTTTTAATTTACTTATGTATTTTTTAATTTATTACAAGATCCCAATCGAGGATTTGCTTTCAGATACATCATTTTCCATTACAGATATGAGAAAATAGGGAAAAAAATCGGTACTGCATATTTTAACGTTAATGAACGTTTTAGTCTTAAAAGTAACATTTTAAAATGTGTGTGATTAATTCTGGAATAAACAGTTTAAACCATTTTATGAAAATTTCTTTCAGTGTTACTGAGAGGGTAATTATATATTTTTACTATGAATACTAGATTGTTTGTTTTCGTAATAATAATAATAAAAAATACATCAGAGCCTTTTGGAAGTTTTATTTTGAAATTGCGGTGCAAAATCATAACGAGAAGTTGGATGTATATTTAATTTTTCTTTTCCTATAGTAAAAATCTCGAATCTTGATCAGCTTTGAAACTGGAGAGCACTTAAATTAAATGCTAATTGATTACCAGAGGTATTTCATAAAGATGCTTCATAAAAATATCAGAATCTTCATGAAAATAATTCAGTAACAAATTATGTACCTAATAATTTTTTTTTACAATTTTTAAAGATGGAAGAAAAGGTAAATAAATTAACTAACTTATGTTCAAGTACACAGTTATTAATTATAAAACTGTTTATACTAAAAGCTAAATGGAAATATGCTGCACTTAAATTTTGTCGTTTTAAATGTAAAATAACTGCTATTTAAGTACACTAAGTAATATAGGATGTTCGAAAAGTATGAGTACCCTTTCAAAAATGAATTAAAAATAAGCACACACCCACACACCCACACACACACACTTATGGTTTTTTACTTTCAGTTAAGCAAAGATTAAAGTTTATGTTGAAGGAAATGTAAATTACATGGCTCAACGTCCTCGTTTTTCAACATTATCGTCTCAAAATGCCTTTGCCACAAAAACAAGCGCAAGTTGTAGCACGGTTTCTCGAATTTAAATCTACAACGCTTGTACAAGTGTAAATGGGGCACCACCACACTGGAGCTAGAGTTTGGAAGAGAGAAAAAGTTCTCCGGGGGCGATGTGGGTGGAAAGAGAAAGTCTAACAGTGTGGTCACCCACACAGATTTCTAAATATAACACCTTTGGACTGCTGTTATGACTAATGCCACCTGCCTGACGAAGTCAGATCGAGGCATGAGAAATTCATCGCGGATAAGGGCTAGAATTTTTACGCCTGTTGTTAGCCTTAGCTGCGAGCACCCTGCAGGTGACAGTATGATTTTGCTCGGTTCCACCCCAATTTAGAGAGAGAAAACCCTGGGGGTGGCCAGGGGACTCTCACCTCTCTTCCCCTTCCACCAACAATACGAGAGGACTTGCGCCTCGATGGCTATTTAGAGTACCCTCTTGTCGCAAAGGCACTATACATTTACAAACATCTATGCCTTCTCCGGGATTCGAACCCTGTCCCTATGGCACCGCAGTCAGCGTCTCTAACCACTATACCGGTTGGGCGACTACCGGACTTCTTGTAGGGATATGTGAAAAACATTGTTTACCATTCCTTAATTAGTGACATTAATGAAATGAAAAGTCGAATAACAGTGACTACATTCAGATTGTTGACTTTGCAATATTTCATAAAACGTGGATAGAAATCTCGTATCAACTCGATTTGCTGCGCGCACCTAGTGGTAAGCATTGAAAAAAGACTAATGTTTTCATTATCAAAAAAATCATTTCAAAAAAATCCAGAAGTAAATATCTTTTTTTTTTAAAAAAAAATTTTTTTTTTGTGTTATTAATACTTTAAGGTGTAATACTTTTTGGACATCTGGTATATTAGAAAGATGTTAGCATATCCAGTAAACTAAATTAGTGAAATAAAAAATACACAAAAACAACAGATTCATAATTAATTAACATACTTTCAGAATGGATGAAAGGTTAGAGATACTTCTTGAAGCTGAGAAAAAATAAGAGCAGACTTCGTATATTATATATATATTTAAGTTAGCATCAATCGATGTAATTGGGTTATTTTTAAATGTAAGAATTCTAAACAAGAAATTTAAATGAATTTCACACTCATTTTCTTAAAAATTGTACTACTGAAATTTTTTTATTTAGAGAGATGAGCATTCAAAAATGAGTAAAAATACTCATACAAAATTGGAAAATGGTATCAAAATTTTTTTTATCATTTTACAAGGAAAGATGTTATTAATTTCTTTCTTTCTTATACATATATATACATACGAAAATTTCTTTGAAAAGATCCTCTTTCTAGAGAAAATATTTTTGCAATTTTTTTGATTTTATACTTTAATTAGATTCTTTTCTGGTTTTGCCGCAAATTAATATCTCCATCGAAAATGTCAAGTGGAAATTATTTGATGTATAAGCCTTTTCAGCTTTAATTAAAATCAAAAGATATGAAATATTACTTTGAAATAATTATTTCCCTCTTAATTAACTATTTTTGTATTATTTTTAATTATGAGGGTTGTACTTTTACATTTTTTCACAAAGCTTGCTTTTAGAGTTTGAAGCAAAAGCGATAAAGCTGTTTTTAAAATTAATTTTAATAAGATTACTGGAATAAAAGAGAGTTATACTATACCAAATATAAAATAAATTTTGAATTAAACGTTTTTCGATACGTTTTTATTTTCAGTGTGTCCCAGGTTCATAGGGACAAACTTTAAGGGGATATAGGGGACATCACACATTAGGATCCAGATTTCCATAGCAACCCATGGCGCGGCATTCGGCGCTAGGTGGCGTTTTTCACAACAGCATTTAAGGAAATAAACCTGGATCACCGCAGTAATTTGAGTTGTTATCGCCTGCAGAGGAGTATGGAACTTTTCCAAACACCGAACTGGCACATATGCACCTGATTTACGGATTGGCAGAAGGAAATGCACGATCAGCCGACAGATTGTATCTCGAAAGGTACGCACAGATAGATGTACCGCAGAGCCTGATGTTTGCTAATTTGCATCCCAATCTGTGTGAATATTCATGATTACGAGGTAATAGGCACAGTGAGGGCGTACCATGAGAGACTCGAACTCCCAACATGGTACTAGGATTCCTTCAAACGGTATCCAACACATTTTTTATTTACATACACGCAACAAAATGAGTTGGATACCGTAGCCTGTTTAAATGCGTGACCCACCCTCGCTATGTCTATAACCTCGTAATGATCCATATTCACACAAATTGAGATTCAAATTGGCAAACATCAGGCGCTGTGGTGCATCTCTCTGTGCGTACCTTTTGAGGTACAATTTTTCTGCTGATCATGCATTTCCTTCTGCCAATCCTTAAATAAGGTGCATATGTGCCAGCTCGGTCTTTGGAAAACTTTCCATGCTCCTTTGCGGGCGATGACAGCTCAAATGACTGCGGTAATGCAGGTCTGTTTTCTTCAATGCTCTTGTGAACAAGGCCACCTAGCTCCGAACGAAGACGTTTCCGACTCTGGGCGGCTATGCAAATCTGAATTTTTATGAAGTCCCCTACCTCCCCTTAATATTTGTCCCTGTGTACCTGCATAGGCCGTGGTAATCAAGTGGTTGTGGTCATGAACGTCTGGCTAATGAATTATGAGATCGAGTTCGGGTACCACAAAAGACCTGCCATGTACAGGAAGTGATGCACTTTAAATCATTCGTGGCTCAAAATCCTTACGTCGGTGTGGTGGGGTATTTTGGAGAGTAGGACACCCTCTAAGGTGCTGGCCCCGTTACTTAACTGTTTGAAATTATAACCCTCACATTGCTTTTAGAGTGTGACTTTAATAAAAAAAATATAACCAATATATACACACAAAAATACCTCACTTATAATTCGTAATGGATTCTTCGAAAATATCGCATTAAATGTATCAGTACTGGGTGAAATATTATTTCTATAGTCAAAGAAGTAATAAGTTCCAATCAAAATTTGATAAAAAATATACTTGTACTTAAAATGTATTACTTATGTATTTACCTAAAATTATTTAAAAAAAGTAAAAGTAGTAAAAAATAAAAATAATGGAATATTTTTATTGCTTAGTGTTTACAGAATAAAAAAATATATAAAAAAAATAAATTAGAAAACAAGCCAATGTTTTTTTGCATTAGTTTTCTTTTTTTTTCGTCTTAAATGCTGAGATAACACAGAATATCATTTTCTAATTTTAGCCTTGTTCAAAGGATCCTTTTTTCCCCGCTTGGATCTTTTTCTTCAATCAATTCACATGCTCTTTTAGTGT
>BMAV01023713.1:197912-210625 GCA_019973955.1 Trichonephila inaurata madagascariensis
TGTCCTCAAAACAATTTTATACATGTATTCTAATTTAAGTGACACTAAATATCATGAAAATTATCCATTTATGCGCGTTTTTAAAATCACGGTTCAGTACGTAGTCGGATACCTTAAGCATATTAATATTATTTGTGAGCAGGAGAGAATCAAAAAAGTTTTTTTGCGATAGAGAAGCATTTTGTTCTCGACACTTAATTCGGAATTCCGGGAAATTAGGGGGAACCTTTTGCAGTCAAGCATATTTGGGATATGATATAACGCTAGATTCGTGTACCTCCCCCCCATCCCAAATTCGTAGATCTGGTATATTAGTTGATGAATGCCTTGTAAAATGTTTCGCAGGATAAGATTAATATTCTTTATCACTCCTTACTTTGACGAATAGAAGCATGCATCATCTTTGGGTATGGAGATCTCGATTTACTGATTGTAACATTCAATATGTAATTGTAATCCCTTGATAGGTGTTATGATTTTTAATTTCTAAACATTTCACTACCCATGCACGAGTTTAAATATTTTTAATTTCAATAAAAGAAGTTACTTCATGTTGTTTCATTTTTTTTTTTGTAAAAGAGAGCGTGTTAATTAAATCTTTTTGTATTAAAATACGAAAGAACAAACATAGCTATCAAAGATCACTGCCGTAGGTAGCAACAATGGGCGTACTTACTTTATGCTGCTTATAATGGCTATACATGCATACACACAATCCTTCTATTTTTCATAGTTATAAATTGTTTTGCAATACTTCTTGGACTATTCTTGACATAAAAAGTAGTAATGGACTTTGATATCATGAAGTGAAGAATTTAATTATTTCAAGATTTCCGTCCTTATCTGGACGAATCGTGAAGTTTAATTATGAGTGAGACTTCGGGGAAAGTTTTCTTTTGATGACATGCAAATGTTGTTGGCGATGAACAATCACATGATTTGTTGAAAAACTTTGAGTGATGTTAATTAATGAATCGCGTGTAAAAACATAATTAGTTACTCTTTAAACTTCGATAAGTTGCATGCTAAATTCATAATTTGCTATTAAAGCTTTTGAAATGTGAAGAAGAATTCTAAAACGAATTTAATTGTTTCGCATTTATCTTATGCATTCTACTGGAAATAAATTTTGAAATGAAAGCGAATGTTCTAATAATTAACTTTTTCAATTTGAAAGAATAAAGGAGTCATGTGTGTGTGAACGAGGTATTAGCACGGAACTTGCAAGAGAAATGCACAATTTGTTTTATTACTTTTTGGTTTACTCTGGTTTTTAAAAATCCACACAACATTTAACGAATATTTTATATTAGTCAAGAAATCCTTTAGTTATTTAATTATCCAATTTAAGGGAATTAATAAATTTAACTTTTAAAGAAAATATATATATTTACCTAATTAACTAATTTACTTAAATGATCAATAATATTTTATTTTATGATTTATTAATTATAAAACTCCGATTGAATATGAAAACTTAATAATACACTGGTAAAAGAAATTAAGAGAATTTGCAGACTTGATCGATTATCTCTAGAATTACTGGACCGATTTTAATGAAATTTGATATGTTGATACATTGATACAATACAAAACAAATAACCATTCAACAATTTCAATACACTCGCATGATCATGCATAACACTCGTTAAAGTTGAAAGGTATGAAACAGCTGTTGCAGAATAAACAAAAGAAATGGGTTGATAGGGGATATGGCCCCCTCTTACAGTTATACAGGCCTCGCAGCGTGATGTCATACTTGAAATAAGGCAGTTTATCAGTTCTTGTGGCAATTGGTCCATCTCGTTCAGCACCACTGTTTTCATTTCCTGGATGGTTCTCGGAGGGGGGTTGCGAGTTGCAATTGCCCTCCCCAGAGCATCCCAGACATGCTCTATAGGGTTGAGGTCTGGATACCTGGCTGGTCAATCCATATAGCGAATATTCTTACTCTCTAGAAATTCGTCGACCAGAAGAGCTGTATTTGGCCTTGCGTTATCATCCATTAAAATGAACTTGGGACCACATGCACCCCTGAAAATGCCAACATAGGCTCCAGGACCTCATACCTATACCTCACACCAGTCACAGAGCCTCTTTCAAAGACATGGAGAGGGGTACGGCCATACAACATGATGACTGCCCAGACCATTAAACTTCTTTCGCCATAATTGTTGACATCGAGGGTACCCGATTCTCTCCAGGAACGAACTGCGAGAATCAGTGTTTAGGCTGAAACGGGACTCATCGGTGAACAGAACGGTCGCGAATCAATCCATACTCTATCTCTATGCTGTCTGCACCATGCTAAGCGGACTCACCTGTTCGTAGACGCGAGCAGGACGTAAACAGCAGGTCTTCTGGAAAAAAACAACCCTCTCTCATGGTTTTTTGAAACAGATACACGAGTATCTGTGGCTGCATACTAGTAACGAGAGAGGTGAGAAGCTGTAGCCTCTCTGTTACATCTCGCCATAATCGACAAATGGTGATCTCTGGTTGTCGTGGCTCTTGGACGACCTTGCCCAGGCTTTCTCTCGATGGATCCAGTATCTTGGAACTGCTTCCATAAGTTACACACGACGCTGGACGTTTAATTGAACTCTCTTCAAATCTGGACTTGACATTGGCCTGCTTCTAGCCCACCAACAATTCACCACCTCATTCCATCATTTAAACTTTGGTGGCTATTTATTTTTACTATTACAATTTGAACTGAACCGACTGCTTCAAAATAACATCAAGAAGCTCACCGATGTGTGCTGGCGAACGAAATACGTCTTAATTTACATGCGCTTATAAGGCCTGTTTTTCTGCTGGCTCCGCCTACACACACGTGCACGTTAACGTATTTTCCGTACAAGATTTGCAATTTTATCTAAAAGCAGTGGTTTTTCATTCAGTTCAGTTCTTTTCATGCAATTCGATAAAATATGCAAATTTTCTTAATTTATTTCATCAGTGTATTTAAGAAATCTCGCTTTCAACAATTCGGCTAGATTTAAAAAAGAAAATGCAGAGGCTGATGTAAAATTTGCAAAGAGCTGATTTCACCATCAAATCTATAACTAGGGAGGCAGCAATGTGAACAGCATCGAAATTAGACTGAGAACGAGAGAGCTCTTCTGGCATGAGAAATGGTAGAGTATAATGAACTTAAAAATACTCCTAAGCAACTTTAAAAAATATAAATCTCGCAGTTTAATGGAGCAGTCCAGCCTCACAATGAGTAGTAGAATGGATAATATTTTATGCCGGAATGAAACTGCGAAAGCTGGTCTGTACATTAATGTTCCGCTGCTTCATGTTCATTATTTTCACGCTGATTTTGATGGTATATTCTGTTATATGGACTACTACGTGACTTGTTATCTCACAGATATTATCCAGTATGGACAATGAGAATATTCAATGGTAAGTCTGACCGCCACGTTCTCCAGATCTAAATCCAATGAAGACATTTGTGATACATTAAGGTGACGTCTTGCTGCTCAGCAATTGTTTCCAATAAATAATATGACACCCTCATCCGTGCATATAAAAAGGAAAGGGAAACGTTACCTCCACAACTACTGGATGATTTTGTAAAAAGCATGCGTGTTGCACTGAATTTCATGGAGGACATATCACGTATTGACAGGTTGCTTAGGATTGTCTGTGGTGAGTTCTGTGTATGATTTACGCAGCTATGTGGTTGGGTCAACATGTGCCAATTCCTCCAACAATGAAATTTCAGTACTTAATTTTAAATTAATATTTGAGAGAAGCAGTATAAAAACATTTTGGCAACATCGTATCTGTAAGTATGACATTCAACAGTTCTTGGCTTTTACTCTATATGTGTATTTGCTCTCTATCCTTAGATTTTTTCCACCAATGTATCATTAAACACTTATATTAATATTTTTTTCTTCTTTATCAGATTAAAATATTGTAAAAAGAGTTGAATCTAAATATTTTTTGTTTATGATTTCAAAATGATTTTTACAATAGTTTTAAACTGCAATATTTTTCATAGTTTTGATACTTAAAGATTAAAATGATAAAAAATACCATGCCTAATTCTTTATTGCAATTAAAATTAATACGATTTGAAAAATTGTTTTTTAATAAAAAAGAATATCTCAAGTTGACTATTCTTCATTATTTTGGCAAAATAGTTCAAAACTATTAGGTAATTATGTGGTTGTTTCTTATGCCATCTGTCTAACGGTGTCAGATCGAGGCCCACGAAATTCATTGCGGTAAAGGGCTAGAGATTCTCGCCTGTCGTTAGCCGTAGCATTGAGAACCATACAGGGGATAGTACGATTTATCTTGGTCCCTCCAACCAATTTTGAGGGAAAACACCCTGGGGATTTGATAATTATTCTTGTAAAAACGTTTCATTATTTTTTTATTAAAAAAATCGGTCGATATTCTTTAACATTTGAATGAAGTTTCACTTTTCTTTGAAATAATATAAGATCTTTAAATTAATTCATGCTTTTTTTTACAAATGTTATTATACTGGTAAATAAAACATTACGTTTAAAATTTGATTTCTTCAATTATTTAAAAAAAAATATCCTTCATTCATTCATGTTTTAACAATTTGTGGTTATATTTGCGATTTATATCGAGTAAATGTATACCTTAAGGGTACCTCTAGAAAGTTATAATTAAGCCATTTAATAATTTGTTTGCAATATTATATGGAAAAGAAATAAGGTAAACAAGTCGTTAAAGTACAGTTTTCAGTATTGTCATGCACATCATATGCTTTAAAATAGATGATTGAAAACCGTAAGCAGAAAAATCTCAAAACGTATTAACTCACACTACGGAATTAAACCATAAAATTTGTTTTAAAAAAATGAAAGAAAAGTAAGCTTTTGTTTTTAAATCCTCTACATTACCTCACGGAAAGGACTTCAGTATTTAGTGTTCCAAGATACGTCTAATAATATACGAGGTGTGACACACACACACAAAAAAAACGAGACTGGTCCAATAAATAATTGTACTTACAGAATCAGTTCTCGTGAAAGTATCATCTTCAAAGTAGTTCCCTTCAGCATTCACACACTTCTGTATTCGGTGCTGCCATTGCTGGTAACAGTTTTGGAACGAGGATCCTGGGAGTCCCTTCTAGAGATTTTCCGATTTTAACTGAACCTCTTCAACTGAGGTAAAATGAGTTCATTTCAGCAAGATTCAAGTGTACGAAATAAAAAAAAAGTCGCATGGGGGCCAAATCAGGTGAATAGGGAGGATGCCTCTTCATAGTAATGTTCTAAATGGTCAGAAACTGCTTGACAGATAGGGCCATGTGAGCGGATGCACTGCCTTAGTGCAACAACGATCCATCATTCCCCAATTCTGGCCTTTTTTTTAAATAATTTTTTCACGAAATCTTAGGGTTTAGGTTAGGGTTAGGGTTAGGTTCATCATCTTCCGCACTGATCCTTCCCCCCGAAAGCCTCTTATACCGTTCAAACACATGCGCACTAGACAAAGTTTCCATCTCCATAAGCCTTGGTTAATATTTGAAATGTTTTCGTGGCTGATTTCTTGAGTTTCACAAGAAACTTGATCTTGATTCGACATTTTCACGGCAGAATGCAGTTGCACGTGTTCACTCAATGATGCAGTACTCTCAACTGGATCGATTGAGGCGAAACTGGCCACATGAATAGAGGAAGTGTATGGGATGATGTCACCAAAACAGTTTTTGCCAACTCCACTCTTTTTTCAAGCTTTACACTTAGTCTTGTTTTTTGTGTGTCACACCTTGCATATTTATAATTTATAGCAATGTGATAACATGTTTTAAAATAATGTATAAACTTTTAGTAATAGATGTTTATAAATTATCAATTGATATAATTCCAGGGTATTAGGATCCTTTCACTGGAGTCTTCGATAATAAAAAAAAAATGATTACCTTTCTTAATTGTTATTTCTTATAACAGTTGATTTTGTATAAACCTTATAAATATTTTAAAGAATAATTTTAGTATGAGGTCGCGATTTGAGATAGTTAATGTGATTTTTGATAATTCTTACAGGATACTGAAATGCAACTTTTTACTTTAAACTAAAGAAACTTTTAAGTCATAATTATGAATTTGAAATTAAAAGATGAAAGAAAGTTTAAAAAGTGGCATCAGATTTGAGTGAGTAAATTTATTTCTACTTACTTCTATCCACAGTTGACAAATTTTAATACAAGTGATTACCCCATATACACTGCTAGCCACCGTAAATGCAACACCAAGAAAGTCAAGAGATAGCACAACAAAATTTATTTTGTAGATAACATGTAGAAAAAGTATCAAGTGATTAAATTTATAGACTTCTGTGAAGTGTGGTTCCTGTCAGAATCAATACCCAGAGTAGCCGCCATTGTTGGAGATCACCGCAGCCACACGCCTCGGCATTGATTCAAAGAGACTTTGGATGTGTTCTTCGGGTACAGCAGACCAAGCAGATTCCACACGTTGCCAAAGTTGATCTGGTGTGGCAGCTGGGGGTGTAATCTGGGTCAATCGTTGAGCAACCATGGACCACATGTTTTCTTTCGGTGAAAGATACGGAGAGCGAGCCGGCCAAGGAAGCAATTCAATCTGGTGATTGACGAAGAACCTTTGGACAATGCGTGCCACGTGTGGTCACGCATTATCCTGTTGAAATACGGCTGTGGCCAAGCCCTGAAGGTAAGGAACCTCGGAGATGCAGCGCTGGCTGTTTAAAGTACCGGCAATGCGTACTAGAGGAGTGCGAGAGTGATATCCAATACCGCCCTATACCTTAATACCCGGTGCAGGACCAGTGTCGAGGTGCATAACGCAGCTGTTCAGCATCCTCTCTCCACAGTGTCTCCAGACGCGAATCCGATCATCATGGTGTTGCGGACAGATGCGGGACTCGTCAGTAAAGACAACTTCATTCCATTCTGCCATCCACATCCTTCTTTCATTGCACCATTGGTGGCGGAGACGTCTGTGGTTCTGCGTCAAGGGTAGACCAAGCAATGGACGTCTTGCGGACAGACCACTCTGTTGTAAACGGCATGGAATGGTACGCGCAGACACTGAATGATGCGTTACAGACTCAATGTGCTGTGCTATGGCTCGTGATGTGACTGTGCAAACCGTCACTGCCATGCACAAATTTGTCTGTCCTCACGTGAAGTTGTGCACTGAGGTGGATGCGATCGACCACGTTGGTCCATAGTACCCTCCAGCATTCAACAGCCCCATATCTGCATTACAGTTGTTTGGTTTCGTCCAACACGACTACCGATTTTCCTGAAAGCTAATCCACAATCTCGGTAGGCCACTATCCTTCCTCTGTCGAACTCGGATACTTGATCAAAAGCTGATCGCTGTATATACTGAGAGACATAACTGATCGTTTTTTGAAAAAAAAGCACAAGAAAAACACAATTGCCGAACTCGAAATCGTTGAAATCTCCAAGCCTGAAATAATGCTTTGAGGTGGCGCCACAGGCTCGCGTGATGTGTGTCTGCGCTGAAATTCTAATCATTTTATTATCTCCCCTCCGCTAATCCATGTTGTAAATTTCATGTTATTTGCATGCTTCCTTCAGGGTGTTGCATTTACGGTGGCCAGCAGTGTATAATAAGTACTTTAATGTTACAAACAGGGCTTTGCGGTTTATTTTATCTTAAATTTGTATTACTTGATATTCGATTGATTTTTCATTAAATTAAATGTTTTCCATATAAAATCTATGACCATTATTTAAAGTTATTTTCCCTTGCACTGGAAGCACTTTAGAATTGATTATTTTACACTCCTCACATTTCTAAAAGAGATGATGGTTGTAAAGCCCTTTTCGGAACTACAGCTTCAGGCTCACAATTCACTGATTCCAAAATGTTTCCCCGTTTATGCTTTTAGAAACGCTCGGTATATATGAATGTATATTGTTGAATGAAAGCACTAGAATAAGTAAAAGGTCTATTTTAAAACTAAACCCTTTTTTATTGGAATACATTTACTTATGTTACCATATGGAGTACTGAATGTGGTGTAAAATATTCCATATCTACATACATTTCTTTAAATTCTCCGTATCTTATCTATTCTAAGAATAAACTGCCTCAGTGGATAAATGTTTGCATGTTGAAATGTGGAACTGATACTTCAACTCAAAAAATGGTATAAAAATAGAAAGGACTTTTCCTTTACACATCTATCAATCATTTCTGCCATATGCGAAAGACATTTTTGCTCTGGATAACATACTCAGAACTTTTCTCTGTTAAATTTTAGTTCCCTTAGTTCCTCTGCTTGTATTTGTAATGAAAATTCACTCAACTGTATTCTTAGTAAAAACATAAATATGCAAATACAGCTTAGAAGTCAATAGAAAATGTACAGATGTAAAATGACATCTATAAGAAAAAAAAAGGACATGAGTCTAAAAACATTTTTTAATGAAAATAAGTTGAAAATAATTTTTGTGTAAATATTGGAATTATGTCAATTTTCTTGAAATACAAATTAGGAAAACTTTAAAATTAATTGTCTTTATATAATAAATAATTTAAAGTTTTAAATGTTTTCAACTTGTTAAAGTCAGTCACTTCCTCTGTTTTTGACTAATAAATCACAGATTTTTAAGAATTTTTTTATAGTTGTTGGTTAACTGCTTTTATTATTCATGATTGCTATTCGAAAACGTGAACTGTATATTTTACAAGAATGAATCGGTGTTAAAAAAATCTAACAAAATTGTCGATAAAAATCAGTTTAAGACATTTTTCTTGAAATATTTTAGTTACACATAGCTCAATACCAGTGGCGCACACAAGGGGGTGAGAGGGGCCCGGGTCCAGACCCCCCATATCCCTTGATTCACAATATTAAGTGACAAAATATAAAGCGATTTTCCTTACAATTTTCCATTTTCCTTTCTATATATGGTGTTTGACTATTTTTTTTTGTTTACTATTTATTCATTAATGCAATTTAATTATTAAAATAAAATAGTACAATAAAAAAGAAATCACATTCTCAGAACTTAGGCCCTCCCATGTGGGATTCAAACCCATAACCTTTTGATTACAAGCCCAACGCGCTATCTATTGCTCTATAGGGACACATTAAACGACTTTCCTTTATATATATGCTGTTGGACTATTATTTTTGTTTGTAACTATTTATTCATTTTTTTAATTTAATTAATGGATTAATATGTGAAAAAACTGTATCAACATCTAATGTCATACACTACAAGTTTAAAGAATGTATTTGAACTTGAATGGATGAATAGAAAGTATTCTATTAACGATTGAAAGTTTCAACAAGATATATGTATATATATAGAAAGAGAGAGAGAGTGAACTAATTGTAAGAGAGAGAGAATTGAAAAATAAACAACATGAGATAGACATTTCTTAAAATAAAATACATCATTTCCTCTCTAAGATTCAATCATAATATGTTGGATCTTTACTTTGATGAATTTTTTGAGTAACAAAGATAGACAAAATAATAAAAGGACAAGAGTTATTTGAAGAACTATTATTCTATGACAGTGAGGGAGGGGGGTAAAAGTGTACTTTTAACAAGATTTAATTCATATTTCAAAGGAATAACTTCTCATTTCTTTTACTAATTATCTTTAATAAAAATAATGGTGCAAGATAAAGGAGAGGAGTGATTTTTAAGACTTAAAGTAATCAAAATTTATCGAAGTGAAATTGAATTTTTTGCTTGCTTAAGAAACCACTTCTAAGGTGTGCATTAAACATAAATGAGTTATTTCATAAAGCAAATGCATTAATATAAACTTCTTCTTATGTTTCATAGTATAAACGAAGAAGAAAAATCGCATATTCTCTTGTTCCTATTTAATTGAAATTAATTTGATTATTTTATTTATCCTTTTAATATATGAAAAACATTTTATTTAAATAAATAAAAATAATTCCTTTAAGCAAAAGCTTTAAAAAGGTTCTGAATAAACATCTTAACTTTAGAAAAGCCTCTTAAGCCATTAAAGTATGAAAATTTTAATGAAATACATAGGCTAAAATGCATTATTTGTTGATTCTAGTACCTTTTATCATTTTCTTAAATTCATGTTATAAAAATCTAAATGGAATCGTAAAACCTATAATCAATATCGATTGTGAAGAATTTATATCAAATAAATATATGAGCTTAACAAATAGGCTAAAGACAACATTATAATTACTTTGATTTATAGTTGTCTCATTTCAATATTTTATACTAGAGAATTTCAAGTTAGGTTATTTTAAGTGTCACATAAAAATGAGAAACGACCTAGAGTTATCTTCATAAGAAGATTCTGCAAGTTTATATATATAAAGCTCAGAGTATGTTAGTGTTCCTTATTTATATGTTATTAATCTATAATTCAAATCTGAATTATAAAATGTTGTAATAAAGCTTTTTAATATAATTATAGCACATTATATTTTAGTTTCACTATAAATAATAATTAATAGTCCAGAATATTTTCACTTTATGGTAATCAAGATTATTTAACGGATATTAATTATGCAGAGGAACTCAAAAGTTCTGATTTATATAAAACTAAAAAAGAAGTATGAAGAGATAAAAAAAATACATATGGCTCATAATATATTTAAAAAACGAGAGATTTCAAGTATTTTAAATATTTTTTATACAATAGTTAGATGCGAGCATTTTTATCAAGAAGCAGTCAATGTGTGTGTATCAAAGCTGCACCTCAATATAAAAATAAAGGATATGACATTTGTTATTTGTTTCTTAAAAACTGCTATGCGATAATCCTGATACATTTTTTAAGGTTTTAAGGTAAGGCTGTGTGCCTCCATAGAAAATCGTGTGAAAAACCCTTTCGAAATTTTGTCTTTCCAGTTCTAAAAATAGCCCTTGTGTAGCTTCAAAGTGTGGTGCCATTAAACTACTAGTCAACAGATCTCGAAATTTTTTATATGTCCAACTTTTCCATTTTTGAAATATGCTAAGATAAATATAAAGCAATTATCTTCTTTTTAAAATTTCAGCACCTTGCCTACTCATAAATATTTTATGCTTCTTCAACCCCATCTAGAATTTTAAATCGCTTTTTCAATTCCTACTATTAGTTCACTTTCTCCCTATATATATATATATATATATATATCTTCTATATATATAAAAGAAAGTCGTGTTAGTTACACTATTTATAACTCAAGAACGGCTGTACCGATATGGCTAAAAATTGGTGGGTAGGTAGCTTAGAGCCAGGAGACGGACATAGGATACTGTTTATCCCGTTCGACAGCGTTTCCGTGTGACTTGACATAAAACGTCAGTCACTATAAAGCGTGGTATAACAAAAAAGAATCAGACTTCGAATAACAAAACGCAAATGACAGCTATGTAATGTAATGGACGTATGGATGAGAATTTGATTTTTGTAAGAAATCAATATTAAAACTATTTCTATTAAATAACTAATTAATAATCATAATGTTATGATGGAGCCATTGCCCATTCAAATAAAAAGCGAAGTGAACTATAAAACGTGGTATAACAAAAACGCATCAGACATGGAATAACAAAACGCAAATGACAGCTAAGTAATGGTTATAAATTTGATTTTTGTAAGAAATCAATATTAAAACTATTTCTAATAAATAAATAACAATCATAATGTAATGATGAAGACATTGCCTATTTAAATAAAAAGTGAAGTGAACTATAAAAGGTGGTAAACCAAAAATGCATCAGACTTGGAACCAAAACTGTGCAACGGTACGCGTTTGGTGGTTAGAAAATTGATGAACAATGTAATTTACGCGACGATACTGAAAGGAAAATTCAAAAGTGAGGAAGTTCTCATTCCAAGGATCCTGATGATCCCAACCGATATGCCGTTTGAATTTAAAAGACTTCAATTTCCGATCCGTCTTGCATTTGTCATGACCATCAACAAATCACAAGGCCAATCCTTAAAAGTTTGTGGCTTGAATCTAGAACATCCATGTTTTTCCCATGGTCAATTATATGTGGCATGTTCACGGGTCGGAAGACCATCTGCGTTGTTTGTTTTTGCGCCTGATAATAAAACAAAAAATGTTGTGTATCACAAGGTACTTAAGTGAAGAGCAACCTATGTACTAAAATACAGAAACAATAATCAATGATTAATGTAGGTACTTAATTTTTTTGTATTTTCTAATTAAAAAAAACTTAATAAATTCAAAAATCTGCTTATTTATTGACTTTAAGGCGGAACAGAGTTCGCCGGGTCAGCTAGTATATATATATAGACGAAAGAAAGCATAAGCCAAGTTTAAAGAACAATTAATTTATTAAGATAAGGAACAGGCTATTTACAGCTTTGAATTATTTACAAGAAGATAAATAAAAAATAGTTCGAACAAAGAGCAGGATTCACCTGTGAGATAAGGGCGCCAAACATCGCTAGGCCTAAAGAAGGGGTCTGCGTTGCTTACAAAGACAAAGTCTCTAAGAGGACGTCGACTTTACTTCGTTCGTGTCCGGTGTGTGAGTGAAGAAATGATCTCGCGCTCAGGGACCATATGCGTCTGACGTCATCGCTCCGAATTCTTTCATTGGGTATTGAAATGCCTCTCGATTCAATTTGATTTGTTTGGGGCCGCCATCTCTTACATCTCTCTCTCTCGAAATATATTGAAAATTTAAAACATTCTCTAATTATTCGAAACTAATTAATT
>BMAV01023713.1:211025-227060 GCA_019973955.1 Trichonephila inaurata madagascariensis
TGCACTGCTGGCCATAAAATTATGCCGAAGGCTTTCGAACGCAATGAAAGGACCTTGACAATGTTTGCGAAAGATTTACTTATTTCAGATTATTTTTGCTACTTTATTCCTCCCCGCCCCCAACTACAACACATACACGCGCCTACGTGGAAAATGGTTGGCATTGAGAAGTAAATCATGTAAAGTTTAATCAGCAGTTAAGGGATTAAAATTATAAACCATGCAAAAAATGATCAAGATAAGTGCTAATTTTTGTATATAATTTTATATACAATTACCGCTCTATATACAATAATTACCGTGGGGCACTGGTAATTATTAAGCTTGTTCTTAATAATTAACAGTGCCAGTTATTGTTAAATTAATTATAAAATACATTGTATAGCACTGATACATTTATAAGTGCAATATATCATTGTAAAAAATGTGTGTGTATTCTATTTTTTATTATGTCAGAGAATGAATTTTAATATATTTTCAATAAATTAACAATTGTTTTAAATAATATTTTGTTTTCGACTTTTCAATGCGCTCACGCCCCTTTCATGGAGTTGTCACGCCCCCCAAGGGGGAGCGCCCCACATTTGAGGAACGCTGTTTTAGATGAAATAAAAAAGACCTGGCTATTAGCAATTATTTTATTTCATTCATTTAATTACTTTCTAATATATAGCTGCGGTCAAAAATATACTTAAAAGTACTTAATTTTAGATTATATTTTCTGTAAATTAAGTTTAATTTCCAAAAAGCTAATTGATTGTCTTTTTTAGATGTAAATAGAATGATAAAACGAGAATTATATGTTGAAAGTTATGTGCGGTTATTGTAGCTATGTCGTAATATATTCTCCAACCCGATAAAACTTTTACAAATCACTTTTAAACACTTTAAAGTTATATTTAAATCGTGTCGTGAAGAGGTTAAAGAAAAAGTTTTTGGAGTTAAATTTAGCTTCAATCACGTGTTATATTTAGCGCTTTTTGATAAGTCTCATCCTAACATTAAAATAAAATTCGAGTTCGTTTATTTTTAGCTTTCTTAATACAATTCTGAAGACGGTTAGAAAAAGATACTAATCTGAAGGTCAGGTTTTTCTTAGTCTTAGGAATTTAATGAATTAATAATATTCTTCGAAAATAGTTTGATGCTTGAGGAAATATCAAAAAATTGTTGAATACTGAACAAAAAAATAAAATAAAAAGTTTGAAGAAAAATAACCTTAAATGCATGGTTTAATTTAAATCTTAATAATTGAAAAAGGAATTAATTAAAGTAATATAGAGGCATTTGATGTTTGCAAAATTTTTTCTGATGAGCATTTTTGTATGCAATGAAATTTCCATTATCTAATGAGATTCATTTACTAGCTTTTTTTTAAGTAGATTTATACATAACTATACTTACTTCAGCTGCAGTGAGAATTTCAAAAGTTTAGAGAAATTCTTTTGACGACTACTTATTTGTATGGCAGTACATTCGCGCGGTAGAATTTTCTTAGTAGTGAATTGTGACAAAACGCACTTACGTAGAAATATCGCTATACAAAAAGGGCAGTAGGAAAGGTTAATTTCAAGAGCTTCATGGTATGTGTAATTCAAATCGTATGGTAAATTTAAGTTCGGATTTCATCAAAGACCCTGAAAATTAAGCTCATATGTTCGTTAAATAGATATAGGATTCTTAGCTCTGTGAAATGTGTGGTATGAAAATGTAAAAAGCCTAGAATCACACCAAGAGTCATTTTTGTCACTTGCTCGAAGTACAAAACTACTCCAATAGCTTTTGTGTATTTCTGGAGAGGATTTTTAATTCAAACTACACAAAATATATAGTCTCCTTTATTGGAATGATTGTCCTTTACGGAAAGACTTTGGGAATCATATTTTACTTATAATAGGTTTTCTACATTGATTTCTTTATTCATGTGATAAATTTGATAACAATAAATTTAAATGCTGTTGATAAATGAAATCATTTATGTACTGTGAATGAATACCTATTTTGCAAAAGCTAATAAAAAAGAAGTTCAATGCTGTTTTTATTGTAAATTCATTGCTACTTTCTTGAACAAAATGGAAAATATTTAAATAATAATTTTGGATTTTTTGTGTTTCATGATGAAGAAAGATTTTATTTTGGAATAAAAAATTATGTTTAGAACCATTTTCACGTGAAAATAAGGCTATTAAAAATCTTTTTCTTTATATTTTAAAACATTTTGGTTATAATTAAAAAATTTATAGACTTTTTATAAAATTTTCCCAAGAACTATGAAAATATACAACTTGTAGAGTGTAAATGTTTAATAATTACTTTATTTTAATAACATTTCAAAATAAAATGAAAATTATATAGTTACTTTTTTAACGTATAAAGTTGCTTTTGTTAAGGGTCTCAGCTAGGAGTTTGAATGTGTTTAGAACATCTGCAAAAAAACTGTAAATTGAAACAACAACATAATAGCTCATATTAAAATTTATTGTTCATATTAACTTATGAAATGTATTCTTAAAATCTAATAATAAAATAAACCAAAATAATAAATATATTCTTTCCTTAAAAATCCCCTATATCAGGATCTGAAGGGGAAGAAACACAGTTACACCAAATTAAAAAAAAAAAAAACAGTTTTATTTGAGTCATTACTTTTAAAAATTGATTTATTTTGCAAAAATTCCCTTCCTCGGAAATTGCATTTAAATGTGATGCAATAACTGCCACTAAGTATATTAATTGTCCACTGGTAAATTATTGCAATGGACTTTATTTTCTACTAATCGTAACATCAAGATAAAAACAATTTTAGACATCCAAGCTTTCAAAAAAGTTTAAATCAATCACTAAGCAAATTGCAGATCTAATTTAAATTTTGAGGATAGTCAAGCTTTATGAATAAATGGGGACAATACATCGAAGGAGATTAAAATGCTTCAAAATAAGGAATCAACCAAAAAAGCTTAAAAGAGTTATTTTTAAAAATATAAAGTTTTCCTATTTTAAAATAACTAGTAAAATATTTGTATTTTATTTTATTGAAATAAGGATGAATTGTGATAATAGAAAGAGTCATTTATTAGATACATTGTTTGATCTAATTATGTATCCTGATAAAAAGAAAATTTGTTATACAAAACAATGTACTAATTTAAAATAAATAACAAAACAATAAAATCTTAAAAAAATCCATTTTATTTGAAAAAAAGTTGAAAGCCCCCATCTCCACTGATAAAAACTGGTTAAATAACATTTTTTTTTTGAGTTTCAGGAATTAATGGAAGTTTTGTAAGTTTATGTAATATTATTACACACAAAAGCATAAATATTAAAGTATATATTCATTAACCTTTGAGTTATTTGTAAATATTTTTTTTAATTCCCAAAATAAAATACCTCGTCATACTTTTCAGTGAAAGCTAATTTATGTCTAGCCTTTTATGTTTTAAACTGAATTCATACAATTGATATATATATATATATATATATATATATAAAGAGAGAGAGAGAGAGGGATTATTCAAAATTTTGACTAACTATATTAAGTGATGTTGTTATCTATTATAATTATATGAAAAAAAATGTGTCAAAAATGTGATTCATTTCTGATGATGGTTATTAATAATTGTTAACAGCGAATATCAGAATTTTGTTTCTTAAAAAACTCACAAATTTCGTTATTTTATAAGAGCACACTGTCCTCAAGGCTTCTAATAACACAATCTTTAAAAAAAAACATTTTTTATTTTCTGAATTCCAGTTAAAATTGAAAATGAACTAGTGGTATGAGCAAACTTTTTTCACACTTTATTTTTCTGTATTTTATAGTAAGAATACCTCTAGAAGTATCTATTTCAAGATTCTTCGAATCTCTTATCAAATGTTGTAAATTTATACAGATTAGATAATCCGTTGGTTTCATATGGACATAACTTTGGGAAGAAGGTCAAATTAAATGAAAAATGTAGGTGAAAATCTCTGGGCCTTAGAATTTATTTACTAATTAAAATCGTATTGAGTAAGCGATTGTTTCTGAAGGGCTTAGAAAATTCCAGCCATGTAGACTGAAAAAATAAAGAAAATTCACGACAGATAGGAATTTCGGATTATTTTTCAATGACTATAGCCGACTTGAATTGAGTCTGAGAAATGGAAGGAATTTCGCTTAATTCTTCTGTCTTATTCTCTGATTGGATTTTAATTCCAGAATTTTAGCTGAAGTTTATTTTTATGTCTGTAAGATTTTGTCAGAAGGAAAGACTATTCTGAGAACACGTTGGTTGAATTTCAATATATATTCTAAATTAAGAAAAGATTAGCAATTTAATTAAAATAATTTGAAACTCAAAACTATGTTTAAGGCTATCTTTGCACAATATTAAATATTGGGATCATAAGTCGGAATGCTTTTTCAAATACAGAAATGCCTCAATACTAATGCTTTTGATTTCAATCGTATATTGAAGTTATACTTTATTGCAATGCTATTCGAATACTGTCTCCTGTTCTCATTTTTTTTGTTTTAATCAATCAACAATGTCGGCATATATGTAAGATATATTCCTTGTTTTGTATTCTGCATTTCAACTCAAAATTGAAGCCTTAACTTTTTATGTTAAAGTAATAATCTACATTTATATGGAAAAACGTATCTATATTTTAAGGATCTAATATTATAAATGAACACATCTATATGAAAGGAAAATCTTACCAACTAAAATGCATGCCAAGAAATTAATACTTCGTTCTTTAATATTAAATGAAAACAATCACTTAAAGGATGAGAGAAACTAAAACTATTAATAAATAATAAAAGATTAATAGAGACAGTAAAACTTAGAAAAATTACAAAGAACTAGGCTTAGAAAATTGAAGCATAGATAATACATAAATTAATAAAACATTGAGCTCACGAATGCGTTGCAAATTTTCGAAAATTTAACTAAAACTATACAAATTTATAAAAATTTATTCAATATAAAATTTTTAAATCTACCATTTGATACTTGGAAAATTATTGAAAACGTTAAGAAATAAAATAATACAAAAAATATAAAGGTGCATATAGTATAATAATAATATAATTTGATTTAACGAATTTATAATTACATTTAGACCTTTTGACGATTAATAATATTAAATGAAAGATTTTGGGTGCCTTAAATCATATTTCTGTTTAATATGTTTTATCGTATCCATGCATATTATATATCATAATAAGTTTCTTTTCTTACAGTGGTAACCCCTCATAACATCTCAGACTTTTTGTTTTCCAGAAATTTGGAAATTTGAAATTCTTGTTATACATTGAAAATTGTAGTTCTGAAAAAAGAAGGGTACATTTAATATTTTCCTAATTATTCGTGGCATCTGGAAAAATCATTATTGTTAATAGCTGAAAGGAATTTATAAAAACTATAATGCTAATGAATTTTAATGAACTGAATTGGTTAAGGGATCAAACTCTTATAAATGAATTTTCTTTGAACAAAACACTTCATTTGAAAGAACTTAATATAAAATGGTTTAAATAACCAAGACTCTAAATTTTATTTGAATCTGATTTTTAGATCGTAAGACATTCTGGAGAAATCTTTTAAAACGTTATAAATATGAAAAAATATTTTCAGTGAACAATTTTAGTGAATCTGCAAAAACACACATTCAGTTATTTCTTATTCAGTTATAATCTTTTAATGCATGTTTTCTAAATTTTTATTTTAATATCTTTATTATTTTAATTTATGATTAACAAAAGAAAAGTTAATGTTGTTTTGAATTAATGTTTTGAGTTCAGAATAAAATGAATTGCTTATAATATTTTATCGTTTTCGAATACCACGTGATAGGTGCTCTGGTCTAATAATAAAAATTCTAAACTGGAATATGGCTCTTAATGCTTAAAAAATGGATATCGAAAATTTATTTTCGAATAATTCTTTAACTATTGGAAATACTTAAATAATACTTGGGGGATTCAAAGATTTTTTTTTTTGAATGCAAAATACGAATATCAATATATTTCCTAATGTTAAAATAATTTTTTTTCATGATTCTACGTAATAAATACTTTTATATAAAATTATACATTTCGGAATAACTTAAAAATGTGTTTTTTTTAACTCTAGGTAGACTCCTTGTGTGCCAACAAGTATAACACAAGGCTTACAAACGTAAGTCAATATTCAAACAATAGTGATAGGAAGTTACATGCAGAAGGATATAGGCACAAATGGGAACCAAAAGGGGGGCAAATGAGAAAAAAAAGTGGATGCAAATACAATAAATACAGAATAAAATACAAGGTTGCTTACATGCAAACGGAGATAATCAATAATTAAATTAAAAAAATGCATTATCTCTAGATTAGAGTAAACGTATTTGAAAAACATTTTGTTAGAAAATTTTAGATTGTTAAACGCGCGCTTAAGACACTGCATAAACATTACAGAACCCTTTTTTTTAAACTTAGAAGAAGAAAAAAAAAAAAAAAAAAACGTAACAGAAAAATTTAAATAGATTTTTAGGAAATTCTAAATTCGATGTTTTTTAAGAACAAGGAACTAAATTATAATGTTAATGGGTTAATTAATGAACTTAACACAGTAATTTAATTTCTAAAACTTTTTCTCATTTCTTACGAGAAAAAACGGCCTCCGTAATGAGAAAAAGTTTTAGAAATTAAATAATTATGTTAAGTTCATTAATTAACCCATTAACATCATAATTTAGTATCTTTTTAGCCTTTAAAATTGATATTATTTTATCCAGATATGATGAAACTTGTAAAAGTTTTTCGGGATCATTTTTTTTTCAAGGATTATATTTAAAACGGTGATTGTGCTTCGTTATTTTATGTTCGTGCCTTGATATGCTAAGTTTTCCAGCTCTAAGGTTGTTGTCCTTTAAGCACTTTTAAGTGGGTACAATTTATCTGTCTTTTTATTTGCTCTTTAGTTCTAAGTTTTAACCAAAGTATTTGCTAATCCTATATAGGACATATATTTCTTGGATATATCCACCATATCTGCAATTTATTTAAAAGTTCACTGAACTTATTTTCAACTTAAATAATTTTTTTTTGGAATGTGTGATTACATGGCTATTATAAGTTTGATTTCTTATAAGTTCTGTCGATCTCTTATAAAATTTTTTAAAGCTGAATGTCATGATAAAAGAAATCTGAATTTAATTATTTTACATTGATCTTAACTAAAAATTAAGCATTTTGTTCATAGATCATCTAATCATCTCACTGTTATTTGTAAGATTCCGAATAACTAAACATTGCCACTATTTACTAGTTAGGGTATAAACGCATAACTGTGTCAGTTAGAATTTTTCCTAAATAAACTTAACAAATTTATGCAATATTTTTGTGTTTCGTATTTGAAAGTGATTTATTCGATGGATATTCTAATGCTGATAAAGAATGAGTAGTGGCAAAGAGCCTTTGGTAGATGGTAGGGGATTTCAGATTTTATCTACAGCACACGCAATACTATTGAAAATAATAATACTTTTTAAAATTTTTGAGTGTATTAATTTTGCAATAGAAATTGCTAAAATTATTTTTTTTCCATATTGTAGGATTTTTATTATTGTATTTATAAAACTCCAAAAGAGTACAAAAGATCAACACATGTTGCTGATTCCTTTCTGAACAGGCTTTTGGGCTGAACCTACTTTATTATGAAAGTATAATGTTACATCACAATATCCTAATTTGCATAATTGAACAGCCTGATAAATTGTATTAACGGTAGCATCACCGTAGTTTTGTATGGGGCTTTTAATGATGCAGATTCATGGAAGGGGAACTGTATGTGTGAATTACTAAAGTAAACAGTTTTTTTAAAGAAAAAAACATGTCTAGTTGATATTTTCCTCAAAGCATGAAGATATTCTATGCATTTCCATTGACTGAAGTTATCAATTGATATGACATTCGGCACTATTCTGGTTTACCTTTGATGGAGAGACACATAGTTGAGCGAGATAAGTTATTATCCACGTGGCTGCGAAGCAAATGAAACATTTTGGTAACCAAATTTAGTTTACATCACAATACCCGCATGAAATGGTTCTTTTTGATAATAGATCTGATATATATATATACAAGGTGTGTCTAAAAAGTACGGTGAATCAGAGCATAAAACAAAATGAATCATGGGAACAAAATGTCTTGGCAGATGCGTCATGGCGTTGACTCGGTGTTGGGCCAAGAACTTACGTACACTGATCGCAGTATGAGAGCGGGCGTTGTCATGTAATAGACACCTCTTATCAGTCGAGTACAACTACGGGTGAACACGTTGGATGTGCAGCAGTATCCACTTCAAAATAGAATTCAACGATGAAAGTTTGCTCTTCTGGTTCAAATTCCTGGGTGATGATGCCGTTACTGTCGAAAAACACAAACAAAATTGTCTTAATTTTTGGATTTTTGTAGGCGACACTTTTTCAACGAGTACCCATCCATAGTTGGCCACTTCAGATCATACTAGCAGCACCAGCTCTCGTCTCTTGTGACCTTTGTGCCGAAAGGTTGGATCTGGATCCCATGTGTCAATGGAATCCCCAGCAGTGCGCATGAGAGTTTCCTTCTTTTCGTTGATCAATGAGTGCGGCACCAAAGGGGACCGAATGATGCACTTACCCAAATCTTTATGAATAATGGTGCTAACATTGTCTTTTCTAATTTCCAGTTTCTCCAATAACCATCGTTAAGACTGTCCTCTATTTTGCAGCAGCATCTTTTGCATATACTCGATGTTGTCAGAAGTCACACTTGCTGAGGAACGACCCGAAGGTGGTTCATCATGAATGATTTCCTTTCCTTCCTTAAAGCTTTTGAACCAATCATAAAAGCATTTTCTGGTAATAACATTTGTTTCGCCGTTAATCCGTTGTTACATTTCAATTTGATGTGAGTTTTCGCATGCACGCCATTCGACTACTCATGGCAAACATAATCTGCGTCAATTTTTTGAGCACCTTGCTACGTGGCATCTCTCCATAGGTCTCTCTCTCCCTTCGCATTCACCAGGTCACATTTTCCCCTCACGTTATTTTTGGGATATCCATCAATTAACCGAATTTTTTAGACGCCTCTTGCATATATATATATATATATATATATATATATATATATATATATATAATAAAATAATAAGTGACAAATTGTAATTCCTGAAAAGATAAACAAGCTAAGTAATTGGATTTTAAGAAACATATCAAAACCCGCCAAAATCTAAGATAATGTAATGTATCTAAATGTATATATAAATACATATATAATTAACTTGTATTTAAAACAAACAATTCCGATCTCAGCTCATTAATTTTTATGGTCTTCGCATGTACATTCATACTTCACTTTCCAATCGAAAACATAAAGTAAAAAATGATTATTTAGTAGTTATAGAAATAAGTATACAGCCCAATTAACTAGCTAATTAATTAGCAGATTATTCTACTTTATTTTACATTTAGACATGAATACGGTATGGACGGTACAAACAAGAAACAAAGACAAACACGAGATGCAGCTGGCTACATTACGAAGGCAAGAGACAGGTTAAATTTTCCAGAAAGTCTCGGGATTTTATATGAAGCGGCAACCGGAAGTCTTGGAAAGTGATTTCCGTGGATGTAGCTTTTTATTGGTGGAAAAATATCGCACGATAGATTCTCTCTCTCTCTCTCTGACGCAATCTTACTTTAAAAACTCAAAGCTGTTAATTTTCGAGAGATACAATTACTGTTATTCCCGTGAGGTATAGGTAGGTAATAATTAATTATTTGCGTGAGAGTCCTGATGGGTAAGTAAGAACCATTACAAATTAAAAAGTTGTTTAGATGAAATTAAAAGAAATAATTATACATATATACTATGTAGACTTAACGATTAATATGCATTCTAAATATAATAATAAATAATCAAATCAATAACTGATAATCTTATATCAATTTAATAATAATATACACATGTCATAATAATCTGCCAATGGTGTTATATCGACAAAAAATAAAAGTTTTAATGTAAAGTAGTTTAATATGTAATTTTGTTCTCTTTCGCAAATTTTGTAGATATGAGTTGCTACCTTTTATTGGTATAAGTACTACTGTGTTTTTTATGTAACAAAAGCCTTCATTACAGATATTGATTACCGTTTCATTTATTTCGACAGACCCAAAAGACTTATTACCAAATCCTTTTGTATGGTAATAAAAAAAATTCCCTCTGTTTAAAAATGCGGGTGTAAATTCATTAATATTAATTCAGCAACGTGAACACGGTCTCAGTTCAAAGACCCTTTTCAAGCGAAATTACGTTAAAAACAGCCCTAACAATCCTTCTCATCTCTGAAGCCATAAAAACCAACCAATCAAACAACGAAGAGAGAAAAGATAGAACAAGTTGATGATGAGCACGCAAACTAAACAAAAGTGGGAATTAATTATTCATTGTGCTAGAAAAAATTCACAAAGGCTGTTTCCTCGAATAAAAAAGAACAGTTTGAAGAACGTGTAGACTCAAAGAGAGCAGTGATGATTGTAGTCGAAATTCAATGAAGCTACGGTAATGCCCGATACAGATCTTTTCTATAATATCCACATGCATTAGTCGTTAGAATGCGTAATTCTGCTGGAATAATTCTCCTATGAAAGCTTAGATTAAGTGGCATATATAAATGAACCATTTTGAAGTGCAGTTAATACAGTTCTTGATATGATTAAGGTATCCGACTACGTTCGGAACAGGGATTTTGCAAAAGCGTATAAATGGATAATATTTATGATATTTAGTGTCACTTAGATTAGAAAACGTATATAAAATTATTTTAAGAATAGTATTACAGTAAAAAATTATTTAAGTACAATATTTTGACAAAAAATGAATATAGAATGACCCCTTTTCAAAATATTCTCCTTTTGTGAAAAATGCTTCTATTATAATAATAATTCGCCTGTATATAGCTCAGACCTCTGTACAGAGGCTCAACAAGAACTTTTGAAATATGTAACTCAGAAGTGGGTTTATCTCTGTTTTACGACAACAGAGGGAAGAAATTTTAAGAAAAAAACGCTGATAATTATATTTCAAATGGTTGTAACTCTGAAAATAATGTGAATTTTTCAAAAATCATAGATGAGCCTCTGTACAGAGATCTGAACTATATACAGGCAAAGTATTATTATAATAGAAGCATTCTTCACAAAAGGAGAACTTTTTGAAAAAAAGATTATTCTAAGTTAATTTTTTGCCGAAATATTATATTTAAATAATTTTTTTTGTCAAAATGTCCTTATATAAAACAATTTTATACATGTATTCTAATCTAAGTGACACTAAGTATCATGCAAATTATTCATTTATGCGCTTTTTTAAAATCACGGTTCCGAACGTAGACGGCTACCTTAAAGTAGTAGGAGTAGTTTACTTTATAGTAAATTCTCATCCTATAAAGTGATGTTCTGCTTTTAATAATTTTGATAAACTTCGAATTATTTGAACACGAATATTTCTTTTAATAAATAACACCATTGTTCTAGAAGTTGTTTTAGAGGTATTATACAAGGATGTAACGGGTCCTTTCATTAATCCTCTGGGGAAAAATATTTTTTAACTGTTGTATGTTTATAAAATCCCTTCCCGTAGAGGAACCGTGATTTATGCAAATGAATGTTAGGTGCTATTTAAACTCTAGCAAAGTGGGAGTGAGGTCTATGGTCGTTAGGATGTTACGATACTTAGATTATTAGCGTTAATATAGAGTTAATAATCGAAATCCTCAGAGTTTCAGGGAGAGGATCCTACGTTTTTTGAACAAGATATCTCGTCGTCAGGACGAGTAGCACTACGTCAGATCTTAGTGAAAGCAAAGTGATACAATTATTAGTTTTAGATATTTAGGTTAACAATTAAATTGACCACTTCCTTGATTTGAACAACCTTATTATAGTAAATTGAAAGTAAAATAAAGGTGTTGACTTTATTATAATGTCCGTTTATTCCGTATCTTCAACTTCACCAGTGACCGTAGGGTCACAGCAAAGATTATACATGTGTTAGATTTTTGATTACAAACTTAAGTATTAGAATGTTACCATTCTTTCTATTAAAAAGTTATTTAATTCAGATCTAAGAAATAATTAATAGAGATTATAAAAACTAAACTTAAATCAGAAAACGACAAATTAGAAATAGCAAATTTATTCACAGTCATAAGAATCTGAAATTTCTGAAAATATTTTGATAATAGAATGTATATTGTTGTAATCAAACAAATATAGAAATAGAGAAGATATTAGTAAGATATTGAAAAAATAAATGACAATACTACTTCAGAATAATTTTATTCTAAACTTTTTCATGGTTGTTACTTCTTGTTGTTATAGTAGGACAGGAATGGCGAACCAATGTCACGCGACACAATATTTTGGGCACGCCATCGACCAAAACGATTTGCATTTTAGTTCAGAATAACAAAGCTCACTACGGAAGATGACGAACAAACGCGAGAAGCACACTCGTTTGTTATTGTCTTGGGCATAGCATAGTAAATTTCATTGATACAACTGTAACTTAAAGTTTATTTGTGTTATATTTACGATTACTAACTGTTATTTCACATGGCTAGTTCAGCAAATATATAAATAAAAGTGCAAAATAGTAAGTGAAACAGAATTTCAAACTTAGTAGACCGAGAAATGTGGCATGATTAGTAAAGGCGACAAAGCGGTATGTGTTTTTTTATTCTGGATCAGTGGTATGTAGAAAATCACACATCTGTAAAACGGATTCCAAACACATTCAACTATTTGAAGAAATTGTCTCATGCTATTTTAACCATATTTTCATCTATCTATGTCTGCGAGTCATTATTTTCAGAAAAGAATAACATTAAAGATCGCTTAGAAACGGCTTAGCATATGACTCCAATTCAGCATGCATTCTACTAAAAGTAACATCTTATAATCTTTATAAAAATTATTTGTGTCATATGATCTGCTACGACAGAAGAGTCACACAAATGTTGCTTTAATTTGAATTACACGTATTACTAAAATATTACTACTACACAAAGTGAAATGTATTTATTCGAAGAAAATAAAGAGTTTTGAGTTGTTAGTATTTAGTTTAATTATTTTCCCAATAATCACAAGTCAAAATTTGTTTAAAGGCACGTCTGAATCTCATCAAACATTTCTTCAGAAAAAATGGCACGTTGATCCATAAAGGTTCGCCATCCTTGTACTAGGGCATTTTTCTTCTAGTAAGTATTTTTGGGGATTTTTAGATTTGCGTTAATATAAATTTGTAAGTAACTACTCTCAACTTAAAAATTCCTCATGTGGGTATTGATTACCTTAGCTTGATATTTCACACTTATTTTTAATGAAGTAATTGATATTTCTTTAAATAATTGTAGTACTTAAATTTATTTTAGTCAATGTGTATTGCGATGCATTTTTATTTGACGTATTACCATTGGTTACTAGCACTGATACTTTTCCCATTTGATTCTTTTATCTTTAATGAGACTAATTAATAATAAGTATAAAAAATAGCTCACGAAATCAACAATTAAAATGAAATTTGTTCATTTGGGGTAATATGATTTTGAGCTAAAAATAGAAAATGAAATGATGTAAATGGGATTAATGATGCATAACAATACATAAAAATACTGGGAAAAGGAAGGATAGTTGACTTGCATTAGAACAATATACAATATACAAATATACAACCTCTGGCAATAAAGTTCGGGGAATAAAATCAGAACGGCCCATCTGGAAATACTGGAGAAACAAAACGCTGCACGTGCGTAGCAACAGGTTGTTGACCATCTGCCTCCACCGTTGTTCAGTTGAGGGTCGTTTGTGTTCCGTGTAAGACTTGTTTTACAAAGGGACAATACATTATACAAATAATAATATATACATACATACAAAGGGACAATTGTTTTTACAATAAGAACAGAAAATGAACGAACAAAAGATCGATTTAAAGTTTTGTTTTAAGCTTGGCAAGACATCGAAAGAAACTTATGCAATGCTGGTACGTGTTTATGAAGATCAAACACTGTCCATGAAATGTGTGTAAGCGTGGTTCATCCGTTTTCGAGAAGACCGGGACAGTGTTTCTGATAAACCCCGGTAGTGGAAGACTGGTGATCTCCGTCAGTGACGAAAACATTGAGAAAGTGACCGTCACCTTATTTTGATATTCAAGGCATTATCCACAAAGAATTTCTACCCGATGGAACGACGATGAATGCTGCAAGGTACATTGAAGTTTTGACCCATTTCTTGAAACGTCTACGCAGGGTACGATTCCAGTAAGCACAACCAAGTTCATGGTTTTTTTCTCATGACAATGCTTGCCCTCACATAGCCAATATCGTCAAAAAGTTCCTAGCAAAAATTGGGGTGGAGCAAATTAAAATCCTCCATATTTGCCAGATATCAATTCTTCAGACTTCTTCCTATTCCCACGACTCAAAATCTCTTGGAAAGGAAAGAGGTTTGATGATATTCCTGACATCCAACGAAACGTGACGAGGCTTTTGAACTCCTTCCCAAATGAAGACTTCTTGCAATGTTTCCAGGACATGTATAACACATCTCAGCGGTGCATAGTTATGGGATGTTACTATTTTGAAGAACAGTAAGATAACTTTCATTTATATTAATATTACAGGACTATTCACCGAACTTTATTGTCAGAGGTTGTATATATACAAACAGTATATATTTATACAATATTATGAAATACCCAGCTAAGCAGACAGGTAACGACTAGTACAATATAAATGATTATAGTTAAGAACTTCTAATTTTAATTCCCAGTCTAAAAGCCTAGTGATTAACAATAAAAGAAAAAAAAAAAAGGTTTTGAACTCACACACAATAAGTATAAAACATGCGAATAAGTAAAAAGAAATTTGGATGAAAGTAGCAAACACTAAAAGCAAAGAGGAAAAGAAATAAACCCATGACAGACTGCGAAGTTTGGAAATACAAGGAAAGAGGGGTCAATAAACAAGAGGTAAAAAGATGTCTAAGAGACACTTTTAGAAGATTAGCGAGAAGGTCATTAAGGAAATACAAAAGGATCCCAATAGCACCAAAAAATCTGTCTTTATAATTCAATATAAAGACAGAGATTTGATGGTGATTTCCACCAAATCAAGACTCAAAAGTGGAAGGCATATTTAATTTGATTTTTATTAATGTCCCACTTTGAAGCGACTCCAGGGTTATTGGCGCCGTGCCTCCTTGTTTTGGGCCATTTTTAAATGACGAATACGACACCTGATCTGACAGCCCCTTTCAAAACTTCCACAGCATGCCAATAGGAGGTCTTAAAACCTCGAAAGATTTAACCAGCACTGCCCAATAAATGGCCGGTTTTCAGTTGCAGCTAGATTCTGAATTATTAGAATATTTTTTTTTCTAAAACAAAATGTTTTCATATCTCTTATTAAAGTTACTTCTTGATATGAATTATTTCTTTATGTAGCAAACAATGGCGACAATGCTATTACAGAAGAATGCATGATATTTTTTAATTATATCTCAAATGGAAACAATTTCTCAGAATTTAACGAACCAAATATACTTGTTTATTTTATTATAGTAAGATGAAAAGCAACTATCAGATTGAACAAAATATTTAAATCCCTTTTGTACGGTAGCAAGAAAAAAATTATTACCCTCATGTGAAATAAATAATTAATTGCTTTTGATGATTGAATCGCGTGCGCTTTAATATTTATTCCAAAGACTTGATCACGATCGTGTGCGTGAACAATTCTACAGGTACGAAAAAAACCACGTTGTTACGTATATATAGTTATGTTTCTTTTTGTATTCCCATTTTTCGGATTATTTATTGCATATATGCTCGCTTAGACTATTCTATCTTCTTCATAAAGCTGCATTTAATATTTATAATGAAAGCTAGTGTTGTAAGGCGTAGAAACAAAAATATATCAGATAGAGTTTCTGGGGAAACCTTATAAAATATGT